>MJUU01064119.1:8172-42459 GCA_002080025.1 Modiolus philippinarum
ATTCCCAGGCCTTCAAAAACAATCAGTAATACCAGCGAAATAGTGACACAGGGTATCCCCATCGCCTTTACATACTCAAGCAGTATGGAAAGTTTTACCTGTAATAAAAAGAAAACAAAAATGTATATTTATTTTAATTGTTAAAAATTTGATTTCGCTATTTCATCGAACATTCTGATATTGTCTATATAGTGTTGATAATAATTTAAAGGTATTCAGGAAACACATGTATTGCCTGAAATATATTATATTCCTGAATTTACATACATTGGCATAGACCAATTTAAACAATTTATAACTGTATTCGCGGAGCAAAACAGAAAAGTTTCCAAAAGGAACTCCCATAACTCCATAAGTTTCCCGAAGGAACTCCCATATCTGATTTCTTGGCAATATTAGCCCCCCCCCCGAAAATAAATTTGAACAGGGGGTTCCCCTTATTATCTACTTTATACATATAGAAGGAATAATCAAAAACATGTAGCAAGAAACACGTTTTCTGAAAATTAAAGGTTTTTTTTTGCTTGGTTTTCATGGCAACAAAATGCTATATTATCTGTTATAACAAATTTAATCCCCCATTAAAAATTGGGTAGAGGTACCCCTAATTTCTTAAGTAGTACATAAAGCTGTTATAAAAATACAATAACATCAGTAAATTCAATTTTCTCAAAATTTTAATTTTTTGGTATGGTTCCTACGGTCACCGTATTAATTTACTCTTGATTCTGTAGAACTGTATCTTACAACACATACAACCTTCCTATGACATTAGAAGAAGCTAGCAATAATAGGTTTTGAAGTACAACGAAAACATGAAAAATATCATATTTCCCTAGAGTTACTATAGGACGACAACACCCCTTTTAGGTGCTCTCCAAAGTACCCTTAATGGGTCCACCTTTAAAAAGATATTTGATTATTGCATATATGAATATAGGGGTTTATATCCTATAAAGTTAAACAATGCAAGGACAATGGGAACTTTGGAAAAACAAAGCCATAACATGAGCACGACACAGAGAAGAAAAATGTAGACAAATACACACATACAAAAACGAGCAACAACGAACCAATAAAAAAAACCCAAAAAGCTCAAGATCTAATTGTCTCTGAGATCTGCTTTCAACAAATATGGAGAATAATTAGATTTACAATTGCAAGTAATAGCTGATGTCGCCCCCTCACAGCCAATTCCATCTTGTCCAAAGGGTCAAAATCTGCCAAGAGATCAATTTTCGTTGAAATCAGACAAAGTTGAAGTTATTTGACATATTTTGGCGGCCAATTTGGAAACGGCGGTCAGCTATAAAAATAGTTTCGACTCTTGCACTTCTCAGTGCCAAGTTTCATTTTAATACATTAATCTGTTTTCTCAAAATAGTCTGAGGAAGAATAATTTTGCCATTGGAAGCATAGCCAATGTCATCCCCAGACAAGCAATCGATGATTCCATCTTATTCGCAGCCTCAAAATCTACCAAGTATCCATTTTTGTTGTACTCGGAAAAAAAAAATTGAAAGGCGTCCATCTTGGAAATAGTAGACACCTTAATTTTCCAAATAAATATTTCCTATCTTCTTACTGAACATTCGTGCAAAATGTAATTAAATTCTTCAGTAGAGTTTCTGAGATTTTGAATCCTCAATTTTCAACGTAAAATATCGGCCGCCTTCGTCTTTAAAAAAATCATGGATTACACTTTTGTTTTTTGTGAAGTTTCATAAATTTGTAATCATGCATCACTGAGTAATAGAACAGAAAAACGATTGGCTGGAATACATATAAAAAAGAAGGAGAAATAATAAAAAGAAACTGACAAAAAAAATGACGTCCAGACTATGTCTGGGGAGACATAATCAGAAACGCAAAAAAATCTCAAATCTTCGCTTGGGAGACTTCATAAGAATCGAAACAAAGTCAATACTTCTCCCAATTTCGTTTGGGAAACTTCCTTAAAAGAACATACGAATCAAGATCAATACAATGCACGGTGCACAGTTCTGCAACTTGAGAACCTCTCAGGGGATCCGTGGATAATGTTTTAATTTTGATGCCTTATTGACAGACACAAGACAACATATATTGATCTGTAAGTTTCGATTCTTTATTAGGTACAGACAACACACTTTTCACATTTGTAATGATATTCTTACAGAAATCTTAGTACACTCTTATTATTTAAAAATAAGCCAAGGGAGAGTTCTTTTTCTAGTTTTCTAGGGTACGGACTCTTGCAGTTATCTGGTTTCGTAATACTGAAATGATATAGGCAGGCTACCTATAAAATATTTCAGGCTCTATTAGAAAAAGCGGAAAAACCCGTTTCAAGGAAAATGGAAATATTTTGTGGTGAAACAACGGCAGTAGAATAATTCGATGCTTACCGAACCTTCTTGTTTCACTTCTTCATCTACAAGCTTGCCATCACCATCTCCTCCATCAGGAGTCCCCTGGTCCTGTACTGACAATCGTTTCTTTATCATGGCAGTTTTACCACTAGCTTTTAAACTTTCTTTCCTTGTTCAATTATGAAAACATAACATTTATATCAGTAACTTACTATTATAAACTATAAGAAAAATATTGATAATTAAAAAGTCAATTGTTCAGAGAACAATTGCAAGGTCTTTCACCAGTTTTCATCATGATTACATGTTATTTTTTTTTCATTTTATTGTCGATTCTAGTAAAAAATGTGATGTAATCAAGAGTTCTGAACTTTTTCAACTACATTCAATCACCTATCTCTTACCTTTTTTGGTGATTTTACTGAAAAAATCCCCAAAATTGGCTATGACCTTGACTTTTGACCTTGATGACCTTTGACCTTGTGCTCAAAATGAAGGTCTCTTCTTACTGATTAATTTGATATGCTATCTGTAACAGTTTAAAACTTATATGTGAAAAACCATTTTCCGAAACGCGTCAAGAGCAATAACTCTTTAGGGAGTCATCGGAGAGTTTCGGTCCAAATGAAACAAATATAGCCCTTGACATGCTGAACATTTTTGCTGATATACTTTTTCAGCTATCTTTTATGGTTTCTGAGTTTATCCCCTAACAAGGTCAAAGGTCAAGGTCGAAGGTCACCGATGACCTTCAACCTGGTACCTAAATTGAAGGTCTTTTCTTACTGATCACTTTAAACATATATGTTTACTATATTATCTGTAAGCGTTTAAAAGTTATTCGCGAAAAACCGATTTACGAAAACGCGTCAAGGGCTATAACTCAGAAACGCTTCATCGCACAGTTTTTGTTCTGTTGAATTAAATGTAGATCTCAATGAGACGATTATTTTTGCAATATAATGTTTTCAGAAATTTTTTATCCTTTCCGAGATATCGCGATAACAAAATTTCAAATGGCGGCCATTTTGAAAATGGCGGACCATAATAATTTTTGACCTCAGATTTGTAATCAGAACCATGAAAGCTACCTAGAAACCAAATTTGGTGAATATCCGATAACTTTGAGAAATTTGCATATTTAGGGGTCAAAAACGCGTAACCGGGGTCGCGACCCAAAATTTTTTTTTTGCATGGCAAATCATCCTGAGGATGAATGCAACATTTTCCTTACCTCAGATTTTTGATACCGGTTACGGTTTCTGAGCTTATCCCCTAACAAGGTAAACCGTGTTAGGGGAGATAACTCCGTTACTAAAAATAGATCAGATCAACGGGGTGATTTTTGTCGAGTCCATCCAAGACCGGTTTATGACACCAAGTATTGAAATGATATGTCGCGTAGTTTTGAGGCAACGGCCAGCGGAAAAAGAATAATAATAATAATAATAATCATAAGAATTACAAGAAGGTCTTTCCGACCGTGTCGTGAAAGACCTTAATGACATGATTATGTTTACATATGGGTTGGAAAATTATTATAACTTTATAATTCTAAAAGAAAATAAATTCAATTCTGGCTTTTGCTGGTGCCGGCATAAAGTCCAGCTATGCCGTGTTCTTTATGTTGTATGAGTTTGTCTTCTTTTGTTTTCTTACTTATGTTTTTTCTTGTGAGGTTTCTAGGTGAATTTTGGCATATTATTGTGGTTTTCGGCCATAATTTTATTATACCAAATTTTCTGAATTTTGCCTCGATGAGTGCCCTGTGGTTGTAAAAATGTTGTGATTGTCTTTTATAAGTCTTTTTATCGGACACTGGACGACAGCGATTGTAAGAATACTTTTCTAGTTTATTTTATATTTGTTGACTCTCCCGCATGAGTAAAGATACATGGATGTAGCGTTGCTCGACATCGAGCAATGAGTTTCGAACAAACAGGTGCTAGTGAACTTCTTGAACTCACCATAAGGTATGAGCAAAGTTCATTTTTTAAAGTCCTCAGTGTGACTTGAAGATGACGAATGACAATAAATGCGTTGTTCTAATTGCTTGGTTTTACCATGTATCTGTAAAGACTTTGTCTCATATGCATTTACTTGATATCCCGCCATTGCTTAAACAAAAAAGTCAAAATGACAACTTTTTATATAATAGGCGTTTACTCTTTAGTTACTGAAAAATTGTAAGTGAACTTGACATTTTTATGACGTGAGAATTGGTTATCGGTATAACACTTCGAA
This sequence comes from Modiolus philippinarum, assembly GCA_002080025.1. NCBI lineage: Eukaryota > Metazoa > Mollusca > Bivalvia > Mytilida > Modiolidae > Modiolus > Modiolus philippinarum. The sequence continues at coordinate 12,768 of MJUU01064119.1, forward strand.
GATTCTTTTATGTTTTATGGTCTTCAACTTAAAGAATCCTGGACAATATGTCTAACAGTGCGAAAATTGTCTATATTTGACAACTGCATCTTCCAATTGTAGATTAGCTTCATTTACTAAATGGTTTTTGTATCACAGAAATCTATCTCTATAGCTCGTATATCTTTTCATTACGTTAAGCCATAAATCAGCCTGGTTCTCATGATTTGACAATGGTACAAAGAGAGGCAAATGTGGAGAAATGTCATCAAAATATAGTTTAATTAAACATTTTTTTGATTATCAATATAAAATCAAACATATACCTACCTCCAAATATAAATATAAATAATTGAAAGAATATTTATTATAAGCCAAACATTACAACAAATTGTGACCACTGATGTTAATATCAAGGAATTTGCAGGCATGAAGAAGGAATCAGCCCTGTATTTTGATTCGATTTATTTGAAATACCTCTTTATATAAATTGAAGACTCCCTTCTTGAGAACCGTCGACTTCGACCAACTTCATCTTCTGAGGTTAAACCATCAGACGTAACTAACTCAACCCGATCAAACATTTCATCCTTAATCTGTTGGACTGCAAAGGAATAATTAATTTGTGAGTACATCCCAGCTCTTATGTTCTTTTGTTCCCAAGTAGAACAAAGGATATTTTTACTTTTCATTTTGTTTTTGTCAAGGCTAGATATTGAGAAATGTTCGGTCTTTTGAACCTCGTAAAATTTATGTATTACTATCAAGATTTTAAAACATTGAAAAATAACACAGTCCAAAGTAGGATTCGAAGCAGGATCGTTTCATTTACTAGATATCTGTCTTACCTACTACACCGCGAAATCGTTGAAGATTTCGTTTAAAAATTGTATATAAAGAATCGTTATGAGGCATCATAAGGTTAAATTGTTATTATTATAGTATTAAATATTTATTTCATGACATGAGCAAGGAAAGAATGTATATCGATGTTCCTTCACTTAATATATTAGCAGGGAAATAAATTAGTTGTCACTCCTCTGGCCTCCGGGGTGATCTTATACAGACACACAGCATCTTCGTGTGATAACTATTACAGAAAAACACAAAATTGTTGCATACTATTATAATCTATTTTTTTGTCGTTAAGTACTCTTGTCGCATTTTGAATTTGCAAACAAAATATATGCGGTATAAAAAGGTATTATCATCAGATCTGAATTAAATAAAACTGAATGATTTCTCTAAATGATTGTTCATCTTAAAAAAACAGAGATAAATGAATAGATAATATAACCCCTCTCCGATTATGTCCGAAATAAAACGAAAATTAGAGATGAAGTCCAAAGTCTATTTTTTTTTTTTCATTTTCTGCAATTTGAAGGACAACTACAAAATGAGTGTAGTACGCCCAGAATAACAAAGGGTCCCGAGTAAAAAAAAATTTGTACTCTCTAAATAACCGACGCAAATAAGACCATTTAAAACACACCGGTTATCCCGATAAAGATGCCACGGAGCATTTTGCTTCGTGTGTATTGTATCATATTTTTTTTCTTTGATCTTATGATAAAATTTACAAGGAGCAAACATGAGCTCCGTGTAATATTTATCATAACATCAAAGGAAAAACAAGATACAATACAGGCGGGGCAAAATGCTCCGTGGTATCTTTATCGGGATACCCGGTGTGTAAAATGCAGTATATAAAACAAATAAAAAAACAGAAAAAAAGTTGTCGGGTTTTCAATTTTCTTTTACCATAGCCCGTATCCCTTCATCACAACAAAGTCCTTTATAAAATACAGTATTTATTCAATATTAATTGGATATTCACCAACCCAGTAGTCTTTACTAAGGTGCTTGCGAGAAAACCGCTTTTGTTTTGAAATTTTCAATATCTTTTTAGAAATTTTGTTTACAACTAAGATGTATCCCATCTTGTATAGCTCTGCCCTTAGCTAAATTTGGCGTTTAATTTAGATCTTATTTGCTATGCATTCTCTATCAGCTATTTCTTTAATATCGGTTTTAAGTCTTTCAAATGTTTGATTTGCTTTGCACTGACTAAACATAAAGTGTCGAAATGGCCATATGCAGAAACTAAAATTTTCATGTTCTTCGGTATTCTGTTATTTGATCACATAAATTATTTATTTAAAATATTGTAAGCCTTTGAATCTTAATTAAGTGCGATTTGTAAATTGGCATTTTCAGAGACTATTATATTCAAATTAGGTTAACTTCAATATTGTGTTATTCATTCAATTTGGAGAATAATAATCAAAATAAGCATCTTACTACTTGCAGGGTCATCATCATCTGAGGATTCTTGTGCGAAAAATTGTTTCAAAAATCTTGCAAATGGACCATCATGGTCAATAAGATCTTCAAACGTTCCTTGCTCAGATATTCTGCCATTATCCATGACAATGATCTCGTCAACTTTTGGAAGCCAGTGAATTCCATGTGTTACCAGTATTCTGGTCTGTTTAAAAATAGATAGATAATATTCATTTAAGAATAAACAGTGGTATGTCGTGCAGTTTATGTAATGCAAACGCCTCTAGAAGTTTACAAATTTCGATATTGAAGTATAAAAATATTGAGAGACAATTGAAATACAAGTTTTCGATCAAGTTCTGGTCAACTTCAAAAAGTTACTGTGTTCCTAGAAAATTTATATCGAAAATGTTTTGTGTTTGAGACTAAACATGGCTTTCCAAAATCAAGAGTTCATTACAAGCATTTCCAACAAGCATGTATATTATGAATAAGTCGAAAAGAACCGATCATTTCATCCTTAAATTAACTAGAAATGTACTGTGTAAGATATATTTGGGCTCGAAATACCTCTATATTTTCATTATATCTTCAAAGTTTGTGAGTAAAAGACTTGAAAGACACACACAGTATCTTCAAACTGACATCCTTGTGAAAATAAGTAGATTGATATTCTTAAAGTACAGAAAACATAAATATTTAGAAACAAGAGAACTTCTAACGTATAGTGATTACTCAAATAATTTAAGGATTATGCATTCTCGAGTACGTTCATTGTCTCAATTCGAACTATTCCAATAGTTCTTATTTAAACATAAAATATTCAACATACTGAAAAGTCAAAACAATTTATTAAAAATGAATAAAAATTCTCTAAATTCACATTTTAAAAAAAAATGCATCATTCTATTTGCATACATAAATAAGTAAACTTCTTGAAGACTATATTTAAGTACCTTGTTTTTTAGAAGTCCTTTTGGTCCAATAACCCCATTGAACAATTCTTCACCAACATGTGAATCTACAGCACTTAATGGATCATCTAGTAGATATATATCTGTATCACAATATACTGCTCGGGCTAAATTTACACGCTGTTTTTGTCCTCCACTTAGATTAACTCCCTTTAAAATCCAGAATGATATCGTTTTAATGTATGATAAAATTATACAGATAAAGATTTATTCCTACTTCGTAATGTCTTAACAATGATGATCTGCAGATTACACGGTTAACATGAAAACTTAAAAAACTGAGAGCAAAGCTCTTAAATATATTCCCCCGCTCTCAAATTTGATTCCAGAAATTAAAAAAATGTAAAATCAAAGTTTGAAATAGTTAGTACACCCGTCAATATGTATTGAACATTCTCTCAAAGTTTTAGTGAATTTCATCGAATGGTGACAAAGTTTGTACCCTATGGAGGACAGATGAATTATCCAATTTGATTCCAGAAACAAAAAGAATTCAAATCAAACGTTTAAATAAATGGTGCACAATGGCAATGTGTCGTGAACATTCTTTGAAAGTTTCAATGAATTTCATCAAATAGTCTAGGATGAGTTGACACCACAAAATAAGTACCCTATGGCGGACGGACGAATTCTACCATTTGAATCCAGAAATTCAAAAAAACAAATCAAATCAGCTGTTTGAAATTCTTGTTGCACAATGGGAATATGTATTGAACGTCCTGTGAATGTTTTAGTGCATTTCATCAAATGGTATAGGAGGACTTGACACTACAAAGTAAGGATCTATGGTGGACTGACGAATTTTCTTCCGTTTGATTCCAGAAATTAAAAAAACGAATGAATTTTATTGAATAGATGGTGCACAATAGCAATTTGTACTGAATATTCTGTTAAGGTTTCAATGAATTTCATTATGTGGTCAAGGAGGTGTTGACGCCACAAAGTAAGAACCCTATGGTAAACGGATGAAATCCACCATTTGATTTTAAAGATCAAATCAATTTTTTAAATACATGGTGCATAATGGTAATATGTAGGGAACGTTCTGTAAAAGTTTAATTGAATTTCACCATGTGGTCCAAGTGCAGTTATCGCCACAAAATATGTACCCCTAAGGCGGACGGACGAACAGACGAAAAGACGACATGATAGCTATATACCGCCTGCTAAAGCGGGAGTATAATGAAAAGTAAGACAATATACATTTTTTGGAATTTATAACAATTTCAAAAGATATGCAAGTTTTGTCCCATTTCCATCTCTATATTTGTTACATCAAGGTTGTGTTAGAATGTTTTGTCTTTTTGATGACTTAATGCTGACCATCATTCAGTTTTCATTAAAATTCACATTTTTGTTTGGATTTTCTGTATTGTTCGGTATATGAAGAACGATGGCTAAAATGGTTTCTAGCTGCATAAAGCCTATGACAGTTTGGTATCAATATTTATTACAAAAGACTCACAGTATAATAACAGCTCGTTTTAGAAACCCCAAGATGCGATTTCAGAAAAAAAATTGTGCTTTCAAGAAAAGGTCGATCATATAAAAAATGTATTAATGTCAGTATAATGTCAAGCTATACTTCAAGGTACGGTACTTCTAATAATTCAAGAGGATCTTTATATGTCATTGTGAATCACCTATGCTTGTCGAGTTAACTAATATTTACACCAAATGCAATAAACAATGCAAGGATATGGAGTATATTCACATATGACAAGGTCTCTTCAAATACAAGGTAGAACTAAGTAATTAAACAACGCTTTTATTGTAATTCTTCATCTGTCTAAGCTGTACCAAGTTGGAGCTGGTGATATGTATGTAAACTCATGTAACTTTAAAATAATTTAATAGGAGTCCCTACAGTTTTTGTGATAATTGTATTGCATCATTAACGATTTTTTCATCTCTAACAGTAATTTTACAGATTGTGGCTTTTGTACTTCAAAATGATCTGATTTGATCTGCACTAAAAAGAAGTAAGTCTACAGAGACTAACTCAATAGTTACTTCGGTATTTGTTATTTATTGACTTTGTACTTTTTATATTTGCTGTACTGTATAACCAGCGATCGACTTGGCAAATCTTTCTGTATGTTGCTTCAGTATGAGTTTGTTGGTCTTATATTCAGATTTTGTAGTAAGATATTGGTCAGTTGAATAGTAGAATAAAAGGCGAATTCTTGAATCTGTTGGGGATAAAGTAGTGTTTTCTAAACAAGTTGAATATTTGCTATATTCGGGATATGAAATAAAAGGCTAAATTATTATCCTACATTAAGGTGCAAGTATTGTGTTTCACATGATATTTACTTAACAAGTTTTGAGTAATAAATACAATTCAATTCTAACATTATCTGGAAATATCAATACCCGTTCTCCTATTTCCGTCCTATCACCTGCTGTTAACAATTCAAAGTCTGGTTTTAGGCAACACCCTTTCACAACCTTTCTATATCTGTGGTCATCACACTCTTTCCCATATAAAATGTTGTCTTTGATTGTCATGTTCTGAATCCAAGCTTCTTGGGCTACATATGACACTGTCCCCTATAGAAAAAAAGTCGCAAGGACAATGTGAGTAAAATTTTTATAATGACGATATTCTTGAAGTGCAATTCAAATTACAATAAAAATCCGGCGGTGTTAAATCAATGAGTCAAAATCAAATTTATTCATAGTAAAAAGTGAATATGCTAGAATTTAGAAACAAAAAAAATAATATCAAAGTGCTTCCATGTTACTTTTTCGAAAGTCGACCAATTGGTCATGGGTTCCATTTTCAATATCCTTACAGTTTGAAATTTTATATACTAATTCCTGTTATGCTTTGTCTTAAAACACAAAAAGCATGTTACAGTTAATAACACTTTGGATAAATATGATATAAATTTATACTGGACTTACCGATACGTTAACTTGACCTGCAACCACTTCCATTTCACCTAAGATACTGGTGAGTAATGATGATTTACCAGATCCCACTTGTCCTACCACAGCGACCAGTTTACCACTGAGAATTCTCACATTCAACCTGAAAATAATTTAAAACGATAAAAACCCCTAACAACAAAGATAAAAACTACTTCGACGACAAAATACAAAAATACCCAACTTGCAAGGTAAACAGTAAATTTCCTTATGCTGTGCACGTTTTTCAAGGAGTAACCTCTCATCACCAGCATTAAAATTAATATGGAAAGCCATAATCCAAAAATAATCAAGAAGTACTCATTGTCAAACATTTCGAAATAGGAAGCCAAATCCAGTATTATTATTAACATATTATTGGTTTAAGACTTCGCATGGTTAGCATCTGTAACCGATGATGATATCAATTGTCGATTTTGTAGATACTTTGTGTGTATTAAAATGGGTCACAATTTATAGATTAATCCAGAACATGTGAATGAAGGGAAGATAACAGGAAACATTTACAATGGCCGAACATTACAATCACATGACAATCAACCAGGGAACTGCACAAGAAAAACAATAAAATGACAAAAGACGAACATAGATAACGATAGGAACTCTGGATAGCCGGACTTGGTACCGGAACTGGCAACGGTCAAAGGTAGGGTTAAACCGGTTTTTGGGGACCCAAACCTGATGTGTCACGTGAAGAGCAGGTCATGCTTACCTTTCCGGAGCACCTTATGACACTCCTGTTTTCAGGGGTTCACACTGTTAGAGTTTTATCTTTTTGTTGCGGCTCTTTTATGTCTGTTTGTTTCATCTTTGTCGTTTATGTTATCTGTCTGTATATGATTATTGCTTTTTTGGAAAATTAATTATCAATATTATTGTGATTTGTATTATTAGTTCTTTTTGAATCTGTTTTGTATCATCTACTCTCATAGATTTGACTTGTTTTTTGATACGATATAAGTTTGAATCTTTTCTTACATGACGAGTATTGAATGCAAAACAGGTGATGCTTACCTTATCGACGATGCTGGTCTTATTATTAAGGAGTTAAGGTCAACATTGTTTTACGTATAGTTGTGTGTCCAAGTCGGGAATATGACGGCTTGCAAAAAATGTGTTGTGTTGGGTTTTGTTTCCTTGATTCTGTCGTATGTTATACGGATTTTCCTTACTGGTCTCTCCCTCTGATTGATTCTGACTTTTGTTGTCACTTCTATTTAAGAAACTTGAAATCGGTATTAAATGCTTCTTTATATTTTACAACATAAAATGACTTATAAGTACACAAAAGCCACATGGTGACTTCCAGAAGAACAATGCCAACAAAAGCGTTGTAACAATGCATTTTGTTACCATATTTTTGTAGAGATTTTGACTCATTAACTCTATATCCTTTCATTGTTAATGATGAGTGAACAAATGATAGTTTTTACTTATTGACTTACCCAGACAGCACAACATTGCTGTCATCTTTATCCCATTTGAAATTTCCATGCTTTATTTTAATAGCAAAGTCTACAAAATAAATCAAATCGACTGCAATGCATTATTATTGTAATCTATAAATTAAACTAAATATTGAAAAAGTTTTTTAAAATAAAAAATGTCAATTAAAAAAGAGCTGTTAAATGCATTGCTGTAGTTATCACATATGTAGTTATCACAAAATTAAAAGTATAATTTTAAAAATAATATAACATTTATTATTATTATACATAACGGTTGAAAATTAACATTGTAAAAGAAGAAATAAAAGGCAAATTTATAACAGGCAAATGAAAATTTTAAAGTTTTGCTGAAATAGTATTGCAAAATTCTACCAGACTCTAAGACATTGTTGACATTTGTTCTTTCTAATTCTGCAGACCACAAGAATTGTTGAATTCTCTTTAAGGAAACAACAGCCTGCAAGAAAATAGACATTAGATAATTCATTAACACTCGTAATTCAGGCATAATGGTCAACATTTTCTCATGCACTTAGCATTATATAACGGAGGTAATAGCAGTATTACCAAACACAATTCAAAGAACAAAAAAAAGTACGTGCAAAACTACCGGAAAAATTGTAAACCACAATGGCCAGGACTTGGTACAGGCATTTCAGAAGAAATGGTTGGTTGAACCAGTTGGGTTGTGCGCAACCATCCCCTTTTTCCATTGTGGTAATTGTACTCTCCATATTAAGGAAAATTAAAACCGTCTCTTTTGTCGCAGATTTTAGAACTGAAATACTTTATCAAATTCGAGATGCAAGTCAAAAAGGAGTAGATCAAGTTGTTTATCTCTAATTCTGAAGCATGTGTTGATTGGATCCATTTAGCAAAAGATTATTTATTAATGGGAAGAACAAAATAAACGTATCTACAAGTGAGATTGAATTATCTACCTTCTTTTATTTTATAGTCTTTGCAGCTAGGAGTATATATACTACTCAACAAAAGAAACGTCCACTCAGGTTATTGGGGATATAATTTAGAATAAGAGCATAATTTTATTACCCTGTAAATTAATATCATCTTTAGAGATACTCGAATCTAAATTCACTCTTGAAAAGAACACATGTGGTCAAGTTTAAGAGAACTTCGGGATGATAGAATCGAGACGAAAATGAACATGTGCACAGAGTCGAAATGATATTTTTGTTAAACAAAATCAAGATTGACACATTAAATGACACAAACAATTTGACATTTTGAATAAATCAGCAAACGAATACCGAAGCAAGAACGAGGAAAGGGGAAATTCTAAAATCATAAATCAAAAATAACGGCAACACGAATTGAGACAGTATGACAAAGACATAACAAACATACAAAAATGAACAAAAACGCCACAAAACTAAAGCACTAGCAGTGTGAACCCCTATAAAAACTGAGGTACCATCAGGTGCTCTGGAAGGGTAAGCATGATTTGCGTGGCACCCGTCACACTGCCGGTGAAAAGTCCGATTTTGTCACAGTCGGTGTTAGTCAGTCCGGTAACAAACTCTGGATCTACCCAAAGATATCTGTTCTCATTTGTTAAACAGAAATATTGTAATGGTCTGTCAAATCGTGGTGACGACCGTAAAACTTCTGAAGTGACAATTGCAACAGTTACTGAACATACTCTTGATGTATAAGTTTTTGAGACAGTAATTTCGCTCTGTTGACAAAATCGCTGTACAAACTACAGGCATGGCAATAGCGAATGAGTTGTGAAATGTACACGTCATATGCCGGAGAAGTTGGAACATTACTGATCAAAAACGGGAATTAAGAGTTCCAGCATTGCAATGACATCCTCCTCTGTATACTATTTGTGTTAATCAGTGTGATGTTAAACAAAGTAGGCCCCATCTTTACCTATCACCAAATATGAATATCTTCTTTCACCTTTTTAGTACAGAAAGACTGATGTATCAAATCCCGGGGTACTGACTTTAGCTTATCGTGTGGAAGAATAGTATAAAGAGTAGAAAAATCAAATGAATTAACCGAAAAAGTGCAGGCATTTCTGAACACTTGGAATATTTACTACAGTGTGACCTTACATTAAGTGATAGGAGATTTTAATTGGTATAGAATGCATTACTGAGTTACCCGAAATGCATCAACAACAAAACAAAAATGAAAAACAATTGAAGTCATGACGTCAAATTGAAAAAATTCCAGAATTCGACCTTGGGGTAATTTTTCATTGATTGTTTTTGCGTTCATGGATAAGTATTGATTTTATCAACCATTAACGAAAATTTACTTCGAATCACCATTGACTTGATGTTGAAGTCCGTAATTTTGTTTCGTTTTTTACCTCTGATTTGAAAAACGTCTCTCATTAGCAACGAATAAAGCTTGTCATAACAAATATGCAACGAAAGAATAAAAAATTGTCTTCTCCAAGAAAGCAACAATAATGTACGCTCTATCATACCTATTAGAAAATATATTTAGGGTCAAAGTAGGTGGACGTTTATTTTGTTGATAAGTATATAATCGTAAACGAAGTATATTATTATCTGTCGCAATTGCAAACAAAGAAAAAAATCAATTAGAGGCTACACATTTGTTACTTTCTGTGTGAATAAAATGCAATTTTAACATCTAATGAAGTTACTCTTATTCAGTTCAGTAAATATATACAATACTTTTGCTTATACCCCCATCACAGTAGGCCACGATCGCAGTAATACTGAACAAAAAATGAAGATCGTGGTGCAATCGGGTCCGTCGTAGTATGGTCGTAGTAGGATCGTAGAAAGGACTTCATAGTCGTGATGGTCATGGACCAACTTTGAACATGCTAAAAAAATCGTAGTACAGTCGTGGTCAAATTTGGTTTAAGAAAGGTCGCAGTACAGTCGTGGTAAATTCGTGGATAGGTTTTGATTATTACATTTTTGTTAATAATCAATAGTCAATTTCCCGATTTTAAAATTCGTTCAATCAAATGATCAAGGTAATTACCGTTATCAAAAACAAAACTGCCATATATACATCGCGATCACTATTTGGGCTATTACTGAAAATACCTTTGAAATGCCTCTCCCCTACCACAACCTCTCACAGGTTTTGACGACTGGAGTTGCAATCAGTGAAATTTAAATAAAAAAGACAACTTGTATGTTGCCTAGTATTTATATCAACTGTGGTCAAGATTGTGATGATTTCGTCGTAGAATCGTAGTAAGATCATTAATCATAGTAACGTCGTCATAGAACTGTGATTTCGTCATGATTGTAGCGTAGTAAAGTCGTGATACAGTCAGGAAAGTTGTGGAAAGGTCGCAGTAAGGCCTAAATGGTTGCAGTGAAGTCGTCACCAAGTCATAATGAGTTCCTAGTCGGTTCGTGGCATGATCGTAGTTTGGTCGTGCTTACATGGTAGAAATTTCAAAATTTTGCCGAATGTACCCCGACCTCTCCACGACCATTAAATCTTGCAGGTTGTAGTAAGGTCTTCATGGTCTTGGCATAGTGTACCATAGGCATTATGCTAGGTTTACACCACTCGATCAACTCGACCATGCTATATTATCCCGTTCAACGTCATAAAATTCATTGATCGAGCTAACTCACGACGTCCACTCGACCTTTACCCGATTTACCACGGTTATCACTCGGCCATTCTCGATCTCTTTACGATTCACGTACGACTTATGCTCGACCCTCATGCGACCAACCAGACTTTGTCAGATTGAGCCAGATCATAGCCCGATTTGTGGTTGATTAACTAGACCTGGTCGGGATAAGATCGTGAAATGGCCGAGTGTGCTCGAGTTTTTCTTGTTAGTACGTTTGTATATATGGGGATAAAATGTGAAAATTCAGGGAACAGTTCAGAATTGGTGGTAGAGCAGCAACATTTGTGCCCATGTGGCTGATGCTTCAAAGAAAAAATGATAACTGTGATAGATCTCGTAGAGTAGCAGAGAATGCGGGTCTGACACAGAAGGTGCGTAGATTGGGCTAGACAATATCAAATGCTTCAAGTCATAATCACAGAGGAATGAGTGTTCGCTTTAATATATTAGCAGGCCACCCTCATGCGTCAGAATGCGACTGTGCGTTTTTCCTGTCATTACATGTTGGACTAATCTGATACATAAAACAGAAGACATATCATCACATGATATAGTGGTAACTAGATTTACAGTAGTTTGCGTGTAAAGCTTTAAACCTGCTTTCTGCAGAAAAATCCGGTCTTTAGAAAGTGAAAATGGCGAGCGGCTGCCCGTTGGGTACATCATTTTCCCGGTGCAAATCTAAAAGAATTTTTTATCTTCAGTACATGTTATAAATGTTCGAAATCGCATTTTTCTGATGTAATTTAGCTTGAATCATATCTTGTGATCAGAGTACAAATCTGCTCGGAAGAAACAATATTTTATTCTTGAATTCATGTATTTAGTGAATCTGTTTCTGTGGTGTGTATATTGGGTACATCTTGGTTTCAGTTTCAAATTTTGTCAGCATAGCTATAGTCGATTGAATTTAAGCCCTCTGCACGCCACCATTTAATTCTACTAGTGGCATGCACAATCTGATATTCTTTTCTACAATCCTGATATAGCCAGGTTGAGCTTTTGTCATTATTTTATGTCCGTTGTCCATGAACTTTGCATTCAAATATATTCTACCCAGAAACCGTCAAGTCATGATAGACCTCGATTGGTTCAATGTGAAAAAAAACCGCCATGTCCGCTTCTAATCAAATACAACCGCCAACTGGGAATATAGTTTTAAATTGGATCTTATGGGAAAACTCATTTAAACTTTACCTCTGAAACCACGAGGCCAATTAGATCAAACTTGTTACGATTGCAAAAAGATGGCCCCTTTTCAAAATAGTGCCTGTCATATCGTCAGCTTATACAAGATGACTGCCAAAAAGGACAAAGTTAAACATTGTACCAGAAGGATTTTTACTGCACCAATTGCAGCCAAAATCGGTCAAAATAGTCATTGGGTGTTCCAATTTCAAAATAGAATCTATATTGTCTGAATGCAATCCAAGATGGCCCACAACGGGGAACATAATCTAATGTTCGACCCTACTTAGATATCCATTCAAATACACAATGTACTTTCTACTCTGAAACTACTTTGCCAATTGGCCAAAATTGAAAACAATAGTCCTTGGCTGGTTCCCATTTGAGATAGTATCCGGCAGATTCTCATCATATCAATGATGATCATCAACCAAAGTTGACAAAATAGTCATTGGATGGCTCTTTTAAAAGCTGGAGTAAGGACCTAGTGAGAGACTGAGGCTCTTGAAAGCCTCATGTTGTGCTATTGTGAAAAGATGACATGTTGTCGTGTTAAATCGAGTAAAGGTCTTGAGTGGTCGAGTAAGAGTCGGATACAGGTCGGGAAAAAATCTGGTTAAGGTCGGGAAGATCTTGTATAGAAAAAAAGAAAGAATCGAGTTTGTCGAGTATTGATCGAGTACTAATCGAGTTGATCTGAAAGCGACTCGGCATAAATCGAGAAGCGAATGAGTTAAAGTCGGGCAGAAATCGGCATGATCGGCTCAAATTTAGAGACTCGATCAAGACCGATCCCTTTTCGACCTCTTTACGACTACCTCGGTCACATTCCGATTGATTCCCGACCTGTTCTCGACATATAATGCACACGACCTCTTCACGATATTTTTTGACATGTCAAAAATATTCGGGAACACAGCCCGAGTTCAACAGAGTTAATAAGATCGCCCCGATTTGGTTAGTAGACCGAACACGAGCATTCAAGATCAGTGTCCCGATCGATGAATATTCACGAATATTCATAGATCGAGTTCGGTCGACTTGGTTTGATCGGCAGTGTAAACTTACCATTAAATAAGACATTCTATGGATATCTTCCTATATCATAACCCCGTTTGAATTAAGTATATTTCATATTATTTCCCTCAAATTGAATGATAACCTACTTATTTAACTGCAATGTGAAAAGTGAGTGATGGCTTTAAATTTTCAAATGTACTAACCACCAATCCAAGCAATAATAGTGCTTCTATAGTCATCCCTTTCTACTTTGAGGAAGAATCAAAATGTCAAAACGCACTTTAATCATGGATGAAAAACATACTGTACATATAATAGTTACCTGTGCAACTCCACCAATAGCAAATGGAATAATCATCATTGGCATTTTCAGCAGATTTACAATTGACAGTGTCCTGAATGCATGCCAAGCTGTTAAAGGCTGTGATGACACATATGTATAAATAAGAACTGTTGGCAACATCAACTGCAATATTGTCAGATATGGTTCATAAATGATTCATATAATGGAATATTGAAACAATTTTCTAAAAATAAAAAACAATATGTTAATTGTATTCAGTTGAGTTTTGAAATTGGTAAATATAAAGTTAAAAGATAGTATTTCCGTAAATGAGATATTGTTACTGATTGGCACAATTTAAGACGCAATACTCCAAGCCTAAAATCAGCAATACATAGAAGAAAACCAATTTTTAGCTTAAATAAAATTAGTTTTTTTAACCATGGATTTTTTTTAATATATCGCTAATATCCTGAACTATGGGTTAAACTATGGGTTTAAACGATAACATATATACGCCTTTGCTATCAACGAAGATATTTTACAAAATAACCAGATTCAATGGGGAGAGAATTGATGGTAAAGTGGACAGCATGCTCCATTTACATTTATCCGTTAATTATGACCAAAAAAAACATTTGTCAGCTCCAGTCTGAAATTAAAACCAACCGGTTTTCGAATCTTCCGTTTTCAAAATGCACTATCGGATTTATCGTGAAGAAGTGTCTATCTTTCTTTAAAATATTTATCCCTTCAAGGAAGATTGCAATGAAAACATTTCGAAAGATGAGCTCATAAATATGAGGGAAAACAGATTTGCAACCACTATAAGTGCTAAATGTGTTATATTCCGATTTTTGTTTTCATGTACGTATACAAAAATGAAGTTAACCACTAAAAAACTAATACAACAAATCTTTTCATTATAATACATTTTATGACAAGTAAAGTATATTTTAAAGGGCTAAAATTCAGAAACTGTGACCTCCAAATAAACGAACAAAAACTGTATAAACAGCAAGCTTTATAAAGTAATTGGCTACAAGATTAATCCTATTTCAAGAAATAAAAATTTGAAATAGTATTTAAAATACTTTAAGTGACAAGAAATTGTGGAATGGTCATTATTTTTTAAGGTATTGACCCCTTATATTTCATACTTTTCAATTCCGATTTTGGCCCAAAAATATTGATGCTATAGAAAACAAACATTTAAAAGTACTTGTATTGTACAAATAAACTTCATGATAATTGCAGAACTACAAACATGTACTTTTACAGAATGATTTAGAAAATGTAAGCGCACGCAAAAAACATCAATGTTGAAAATGTGTTTCCATTCAGATGATGTTAGTTTTTAAAGAAAAGTAATGAAAGGAAAAGACTTTAAATAAAGCTTTCAATTTTTATAACAACTAAAATGTAGCAACAGATGGTCTGTTTTCTACTGCAAATCTTAACAAACCAATTAGCATTTACAAGACTTACTAGGAATGACGCATGGTTGGATACAGTCAAAGATGCCGATATAACACGGGCTAGTGTCTTCAGTATACGGATTTCACTCCATCTTATCTGTTCTATCTTCTTTGTGAAAAATGGTTCCCAAGCATACATTTTTATAATCTATATTTAAAGAAAAGGATTGAAAGAAAAAAGAAATGGCTATTTCAGCTTTTTTCCTGTAAAATTTTACATCTCCAAGCCTTATTCATATGTTTGAGAAAAAAAATACGGTGTATCAATAATTATAGATTAATATATTCCTGTATCATAATTTTTTCTTGTGCTTTGTTACTTTGGCATCCTCCTGCTATTATTTAGTACACTTTATTATTGTCCTCTGCATACGTTTTCAAAAATATCGTTACCTTTTTCGTGGTTTCTACTTTTTAAGATCATTTTACCCTCAAATCTATATTTTCATTTCCTGATTTATTTTATCCTTTATTAATGTTGATCTATTTTTGCATCAAAGCTTCACATTTCATTTAGACGGATCATTATAATGTTTCAATCTAACAGGTTAGAATAGTCATTTTATGTTTATCATTCAAGAATATATTAAAGAACTGGCATACAAAGGCAATCACGCGACACAAGAATCTTCTTTAGCAGTGAGAAGGGTGCTACCTATAGGGCATATCACCCTTAACCTCCAAGAGTTCATGATGGTAGGTGTTCATGTTGCTAGGGGCTGGATGTTGTGTCATCTGTGTTTGGATTTTGCACTGTTTCCTGCATCTGTAGTGTTGTATTGGTATTTGTGTCATTGGTCTTTTCTGCTGATTTTAATACGAAGCTTTTTCTGTCCTTTTGCCATTTGTATGATCAGCTATTTTATATATGACAACTTTATATTGAACATTAACGCGGCCATTTACCAATCACCTTACATTATTTTCTGGTGTAAATTCAATGTCTTGATGCATCCCTTGAGCCATCATTCAAAATTATGTATTGTCATTTTCTTTCCTTCTAAGATTGTGGTCATGAAGTTAGTAGTCTACCTGTATTGGGTTTTATTCGTATGTACTGTAGGAAAACGGGACAGAGAAAAGGAGGTTTGGGTAACCATAAACCGGATTAACCATACCGCTGGCTTTTGCTAGTGGCGATGCCAAGTTTGGCTGTCCCGAGTTCCTATCGTTGTTTACGTTTATCTTTTGTCTTATTTGTGATTATCCTGTATAGTTCCCTGGCAGATTATAGCATAAAATTGTAATTTTTAGCCATTGTAGGTGTTTCTTGTTACATCTTTTTATTTTATTTGATTCTTGAAGTGTGTAAAGCACATAAAAATATTTATTTCTGCACACCTTGATTCCTTTAATTACTTCGTTGAATATTTTTATCCGGCTACCTTTCATTTCCAATAAATCTCCAAAATAGTCTTGCTGCATCTTACCAAACACAAAGTTTAGGAACATAATTATAACAATAGACCCAATGCATCCTAGGAATGAAATACCCATAGGACTCCATAATTCATAGAGAGCCACCGACATAATAATTGTGAAGGAAAATATTTGGTTAGAAAACTGAAAAGCATCTTGAATATGTTGACAATCGACAGAGGCAAGAGTGACGATCTCTCCAGCAGCATGGTCTCTCTGAACACTATTGCTGATTCGAAGGCTCTAGACAATGAAAAATATTACATTATAACATCTAAAATATATGACATTTAGAATTTTTGAAATTAACATATACAAACAAATATTGATTCCTTCAGCAAGAACATTGTATAAACGCTATAAATAACTAAAAAGTAATTTTTGAACATTTTTACAAGTCGTTCAAGTTTAATCATCATCAGAAATGTCGGTATTTAGTTAATTACAATCTCCCTTTTTGCTCTGGTATTCTTTTGTCGATGTACTATAATCATATTTTGTATTCTGAAAATTTGCTACATGTAGACTCTAAAGGTTTTACTAATTCTTTAGTAAATATACCAATTTGTTTGTCGTGTCTTTGTTGGAGACCGATAAATTGCTCACTATCTTAACTATCTTATTTTTCAGTGTAATTTTATATTTGTATATTAGTACCTAATTGCCATTTCTTCAATGTTCCGTTTTTCGAAAGATGCTTAAAATATTGAATGACTATACCACTTAGTTTATTCTTGTTAGTAGTGAGAAATTTAAAGTGATTTGTGAGGTATTATCTACTAATAAATTACTACCGTAAATACGTTAGCTTAATTTGTAATTACAATTTATTTATTTGTAATAACAATTTATTAATTTTTAATTACAATTCATTAATTTTTAATAACAATTTAGTAATTTGTAATTACAATTTATTAGATTGTAATAACAAATTACTAATTTGTAATTACAATTTATATTTTGTAATTACAATTTACTAATATGTAATTATAATTTATTAATTTGTAATTACAAATTATCAATCTGTAATTACAAATGAAAAAAAAAATTGTGTTGTGTACAAATAAATTGTGTTGCGCCCTAATACGCTTCCGTACGTTAGAAAACCAATCGTGTTTCACAATATATTATAGAGAAGATTACCATTCAGAAACCGATAAATTATTGTTACTTGTAGATGAAACATCCATTAATATAACATTATTTCACGTTTTAAAAGTCAAAGAAATTTATTATATAATTTAGAGAATTTGACCCATTAGGCCTAAAATTTTGAATTTGGTTCAATTTCAAAAATATGTAACGTGAAGAATAAGTATTATTTATGTCTTACCTTTTGATAAATCAAACCAATCAACGCTGTTTTGATCTTTAACCCAAGGCGGAGCATCATTTGTTCAGAAAACGTGTAAAACATCATCTGTGACTGACAAAGCATGAACAGGAATACGGCCAGTACAACACAATGCCACACAATTCTATCTTCTTTTGGAAGCTCTACTTGTTGCACGATAACACTAAAATATTGATGTAAATCAATTTTACTTGGTTATGGTTAAGATACTTTATAATGAGAAAAATATGTTTTACCCCAAAATGATGACGCAATCCCTTGTCCGTTAATAGCCCTTTCAAAAAAGTATTGTTATCTTTTCCTCTATTTGAACTCTCCCAACAAATGGAGGTACAAACACTCTTCGCTTCCGGTTATCACCTTGAATACATTTTATTTCAAACAAAATTAGTGCAGTGTCACAGTAAACAATGGCCTAGTAATCTAAATATGAAAAGTATTATAAACTGTGTTCAGAAAAAGCAATACTTGTAGTTTTGAGTTGATAACCGGAACTGTTTCTTTGTTTCTAAATACCTAAACCGAACAGCGGACCAAATGATTTTTTGAAAAGGCCGATGACCTCGGTATATAACTGTTGGAAACTTATATAAATTTCTGGTTCTGCGTCTCCGTTGTTGCAGTCCAATGTTCACCTTCGTGCTCAGAGGCATTCACAGCATACTGTTATGAACAAAATAATGTTGTAGCTACTTTGGCCCTTTAATCTAACCACAAACTGCCTTTGATTGTGCCTTCAATGGTTTGTAAAACATTCTATTTGCCATTAATAAAGGAGTCACCAGTTTTCAAATCAAGTTTCACAATGGTTCTCATAAAAAGAAGAATGATTAATAAAACAGCACAAAACTTTATACTATACGATAAGTTATTTATTGTGTTCAAAAATACAAAAAATCAATGTATCTCAACTACAAAATTTAAATGCATCTCACCCCAACACAACAGGCTGTGCTAATGTAGAACAGTCTGCAATGACATTCAGAAGACATGCACGTATCCATTCCAAACCATATGTTTGAATGACACATTTAAATAAGGAGGGTTTTTCCTCGTCTTTTTGTTGAAGATTGTCATCATAACGACTAAACTCTGCCATTTCCACTTTTTTGCTTCCGCCGATTTCACTGTAACCATTTCTACTTTCACTGTACCTCCGAAAATCTCTGTTGGAACAAATATTACATCATTTGTATCCCAATAACAGATTATTTATTTATTTTTATTTTTTATTAATTTTTTTTCGTTTTGCTTAATTATTTGCAATTTTTCTAACAGAAAAAAATCATTTTTTAATTTAAAAAAGGGATTATATCCGTATTCATGTCAAGTCTGTAAATCATTCTTGAATAAAAAAAAAATCTCAAATTATCGAATTGGGAACCTTTTTAAAAGTTAGTGACGTCTTTAAATCAAACAAAAAAAAATATTATTATTGAATGCAATATAGAAAGAGACCATTACTGTGAAAGACACCAATATCGTGAAAGACTTAAAACCGAAATCACTTTGTTTAAAAAAATAATAAATGAAACAGGATTGAAATAGACAATAGTTTCTGTCATACAATAAACAATGTGAAAGGGTTTATATTCATCTATTTTAACTAATTTATTTATATATAAAACGGAATTCTTACAGAGATGTCTGAAATTAAAAGAAAATGACAAGAAGAATAAGTTGTGCCCTTATATCCAATACAGAGTATATATTCAGATCGTCAAAGGAATAACCATACAGGCCGTTTTCAACTTGATGTTGACAACCACATATTTATGGATAATGTAGAGCACGGATTTAGCGTAGCTCGATAATTAGCAATGAATTCCGCTCAAACCGGTGCTAGGGACCGTCTTGAACTAACTATCAGGTATGAGCAAAGCTCATTGTTGAAGGCCTCATGGTGACTTCAAGATGAAGAACAACAATAAAAGCGCTGTTCCATTGCTTTATTTTACCATGTTTTATAGAGACTTTGTCTCACGTACATATACTACATATCCTTTCATTGCTCACTTACAAGTATTATGAAGTTTGAGCAAAGCTCATTGTTGAATGCCTCGTGGTGACTTCAAGTTGAAGAACAACAATTAAGCGTTGTTCCTTTGCTTTATGTTACTGTGTATTTGTTGACACTTTGTCTTATGTACATGTCTTATGTACATTTACTCCGTATCCTTTTATTAAGTATGAGCAAAGCTCACTGTTGAAGACCTCATAGAGACTTCAAGATGAAGAACAACAATGAGTGTTGTTCCATTGATTGATTCTTGAGTGTATTTGTAGAGACTTTGTCTCATGAACATTTACTCCATATACTTTAAATGTTTACTGTCTTTAGTTCGTACCTTTGCTGTTGTTTAGCATTTCTTTCCTTATGAAATGTTTCTTGTAATTCACCTACAACCTTCTCTGCTTTCAATGATGGATGTTGATCCCACAAGTCATCCTGAGATATGGTCGTTTTCAAACACTTTGTAACAATACTGAAAATTAATTATAAGTATAATTTTGGGGAATAGACCATATTCGAGTTCTGGTATTTAGATTCACCAGTTGTTGTTTGTCCGCCCTACGTAACAAACATATTCGCCTCATGTGACCAAGACTGTACTTCAAATACATAATTCATGACGTTGAAGGCTTTATGACGTTACGTTTTCTTTACTGTTGAAGATTGGTCTTGTAAATCCTGATGCCGGAGCTCGGATATGGTCTATGAAATCGTTGTACATGTATTAACATAAAAACTAATTCCTGAAATAGTCTAAACGTTTAAGTATAGAAATTTATGTGAATATGTAAATTAATGAAAAGAATAATAGGAAACACCTATAATTACTAAAAATAAAGACAAACGTAAACAACAATTTGAACTTGAGACAGCCAGACCTGGTTCTGGCATATGCAAAAGCTAGCGGTAGGGTTACATGGGTACCCAAAATTGCCCTTTCACTGTCCCGTTTCCCTATAGTAAAATAAACATACGAATAAAACCAAATGCAGGTAGACTACTAACCCTATGACCGCAATCTTCACTGGGGTAAAATTGATGTCGGTAACTGCAGTTACCGATATCCCAAGATGGCGGACGCGTTTCGGCTTAATATTAGGACAGTCGATTTTGTAATAATAACATATAATTCCGTCGTGTTTAAGTCTTATTTGATACATTTCCAAATTTAGAACGGAAAGCTTAAAGGTTTCGTAAATTATTTAATCGCTGAGTAGAGAAAATGGCCATACAAAAAAAAACGCGGTGATGTCAGTAACTGAAGAAAATAAATTTTCGCTGATGTCCGTAACTGGAAATGAAGATATCCGTAACTGGTATGAATTTTGTTTGCATGTATTGCTCAGGTTTCAAGGTATTTCAATATACCAGACAATGATAGCAATGAAGAAACTTGAGTTGTACAAAGTATTGTAAATACACCGTCTCCACGTCATCCGTCTGCCTTGTCAAATATATTTGTCATAAGATTTAGATAATANGTAACTGAAGAAAATAAATTTTCGCTGATGTCCGTAACTGGAAATGAAGATATCCGTAACTGGTATGAATTTTGTTTGCATGTATTGCTCAGGTTTCAAGGTATTTCATATACCAGACAATAATAGCAATGAAGAAACTTGAGTTGTACAAAGTATTGTAAATACATCGTCTCCGCGTCATCCGTCTGCCTTGTCAAATATATTTGTCATAAGATTTAGATAATATATACTACATCCTTTTCTTTGCGATGTCTCAAGAAAGTTCAAAGGCCCAGTTCTGGTCGATTCCCTTCATTGGTCATAGATATATTATAAAAAAACGAAAACAAAATAAATAAAAAAATCCAAAACAAAACAAAAAAAAAAACCAAACAAACAAAAAATCGAAACAAAACAAACCTACCAGCAAAATGTCTGAAAAAAAACAAACAGAAAAAATGCGTTTCAGATAAGATGAAAATTCAAACCAGTATATAACGATTCACGCACAGCGATAGAATACACATTAACCGCGTGGAGATGAAAACAACTATGGGAGAAATTAGATGGTTTGACAATATATCGAGAGAAAAAATAATAATGACCCCGCAGTAGTAGAGATTTCATAAGAGATTTCAAGACCGGTTACGGCAGAGGCCGCATCGCTCACCTGGCTACTGATTTCGTTCATGCTTTCTAGAAAAGATGAAACACCTTTGTGAGCTATGAAACGGATTTCAAAATATTGCAGTTTTCATAAGGTCCAACAACATATCTTCATTCAAAGTCAAGTAAAGTAAATGAACGCTAAGTAGTGGTAAGACGACATCATAGGTACATTGTAATAAGATGTCACGAATGTTTGGCGATTTTTTTAGCGTTACCTTCGGTACGGCGTATGTTCCTATGCTTCCTATATGGTAAGTCCATACCTTGTGGAAATGAATTTGTTCAGTAAACATATTTTATGCCCCTCCCTCCCGTAAGGCGACGGGGGCATTAATTTTTACGATTGTCCGTCCGTGCGTATGTCCGAAAAAATTCGTCAAGGATTTAGCGGCTTGTGTATGCAGTAAAGATTTAATATTTATTCTGAAGCTTTGGTATGATGAGTTGTTCCGTGTGTCCCCTTTTCAAGTCCGTCACTCATCTACTTCCTGTTTGCCGATAACTATGTATCGGGAGCATCCGTGTGCCAATGGTACATTTTCTTTTATTTTTTTTCAGTTTTAGAATTTCGTATAGTGGCACTAAATTCTGACCGAGATCGAAGAAATTTAAAAACGTGAAGTGAAGAGTTAACATCATTTCTTAAATAACATATTTCTGAAATGTACCTTGTTTCAGTTGAAAAGGAAGTATTATTTCCAAAAAATAAGATATATAAAAATAAAATAAAGAATGTCATTAAACAAAAATAAAGTCAAAGTGGGACGACTGTTCCGCATATATTTATTCACAGACCTTTGTAATACTTAAATACTTACGTTAGAGGAATATACATCAGTTTATAATATTTAATTACTTTTTACAGACACGTTTTTTGATTTCTAAATATTTAAAACTGATTTTCTGTGGTGAGACAAAAATTATAGGAAAGGTCATCTGCAGAAATCATACTAACATGTTAAATACAATTTCTGTATTTAGTTCAAATATCGTGTATTTTTAATTTTGTCTGCATGCAGTGTAATATATATTTTACGAAAAGATATGGAGTAAATGAACATGAGACAATAACACATATGTAAACTCCAACTGCAATAATTTTATTGAGCTGTATGGCCATTTCGGAACTTAATTCCTCATCAGCAGTACTAGAACCCAAACAAAGGAAATTCATAATTTCAAAAAATGTATAAAACGCATTAAACCAGACGAAATTCTAATATTCAGTAATATCAAATATAGCTTAGGACAAAACACGATGGAGGGAGTTAATTCGGTTTAAGGATTTACATAAATTTAGATAATAGTAATTGAACATAGTGTACATATGAGATATTATCTCATGTACAAGTACACCATATCTAAGAAAAATAAAGAGCATACATCTCTACCACAGGGAATTAACACTTAGAGTTGAAGGATTTCAATTTTTGTTGTTCTCCCGCCCGGCAAACTATTTTTCAGAATAAATTGGCTTATAAAAGAATATCGCGATAAGTTCCAAGGTCGAGCATTACATACAAAAGGCATCTGCAATGGTTTTTAAATTATGATTTATTTACTCATTTATTTATCTATTTTGACAAATAAATAATTTTACAACAATAATTGAATCTTGACGCTTTTAAAGTTTCTATTTTATCCTCTTTTGTATGTTTTATTGAAGAGATCACAGAGCAATATGCATATGCAACAATTGTATTATATATACTGTAATGTCAATAGGTAACAACAAAAATGGTCTTCTCTA
Organism: Modiolus philippinarum; assembly: GCA_002080025.1. Lineage (NCBI taxonomy): Eukaryota > Metazoa > Mollusca > Bivalvia > Mytilida > Modiolidae > Modiolus > Modiolus philippinarum. The sequence continues at coordinate 36,637 of MJUU01064119.1, forward strand.
CTAAAGGGGCGATAATTTGATTATCAGTGTGAGGAGGGGGATTGAGCGATTTTGCCTTTAAAAAAATATCATTTTCATGTCCATCTCGAACAAAATTATTTAATTGCACCAAATGTCACATCAAATTATTCATTTGCAAGTATTGTTAAAAATTATTTATTTTCACTGTTACCAAGAATAAGTGATTTATTTACAACATCAAACAAGCCCCCCCCCCCCACCTCCTGAAAATTAAATGGTCGTCACATAAGTTAAGATGATTAGAAGGGATTTTAAACACTATGAAAACTGCATGCAGGTACTAGTTTCGGCCCCCATTCTGTCTTTGCGTGCAGGCTTGTTTTTGTGAACATGTTTTGTTTTGTAGGAGGACTTACAGTTGGTCCGGATGGGCTAAATGAAAACCGTTATGGCCCGACTTGTCACAGGCATTTGAAAATAAATGATGGATTAAACCGGTTTTATGGCTCGCTAAACCCCCCTTTCATAGTGTCCGGTAAAAAGAAAAACTTGAATCACAGTTCGGACCAAACCTTCAATTTTTGCGACGAAGACCTTTCGCCCAACATAAAATTTACTGACCGGGTATGTATATGCCTTATTGGATAACTTACAGTCCGTGAAAATTAAATTAAATTAATTTTTTATACCACAAATTTATTCTGCTCATAATAAAAACGGTACTGGAGACGGGAGAATGGTTAGGAATTGACCATTTAGCTTGAAAGGGGGTGTGGTTTTTCTGGACAGAATTTTTTATATTTATTCTTTAACTAGTATAAACAAAATATTTTTTTGAATATTAGCATTATTTTGTTTTGGCAGAAAGCCCTCTTCAGAATTTTTTTTTCATCATTTTTGTAGCCAAAATATTTTTTTTCACATAAAATCAGCTTCAGAATATTTTTTCGAAAAAAAAACCATAGCCCCTTTCTGGTTAAATGGTCGGTCCCTTATGTCAACTTGACCTTAAGAGAGGGTCATAAGATCGACTCAGTCAAAATTTGTTCTTCTGATCCTCAAAAACAAAAATAAAACATGACACAGATATACCATAAACCAACAGTTACGGACATCCTTATCAAGGACTTGAGTATCAGTTACGGATATCAGTTTCTTCAGTTACCGACATCACCGCTGTTTTTTTCAAAAGTTATTTTCTCCATTTAGCGATTAAGTGATCATACAACTTTTAGCAGTTCAATTCCAAATTAAATGATACACCAAATAAGTTTTGAAAAGCTGAAGAAAAATGCGTAATGATTACAAAAATCGACGGTCATAATATTGAGGTGAAACGCGTCCGTCATCTTGGTATATCGGTAACTGCAGATACCGATATCACATTTACCCCAGTGAATCTTGGAAACGAATTAAAGGAGACAGCACGTAATTTTGAAAGATGGGTAAAGAAGGGCTTGAATTACAACACTTATGTTTAATTGAATTTGATATATTGATATTTGAATTTAAATTTGATATTAAGCGACCTGCAAATGATATATTTGATTTCACTAATTCTGATATAAATTGCACGTTTTTTTTCTACCCCGTGTGTGCTTCTTCGTTTATTACTGTGACGTATCATTTCCGGCCGGAAACTGAAACTTGCAGTGTATGAAATTAAAAGCATACACCAAAAAACGGTCATTGGTGGTTTAATTTCAATAAACAATGCATGCTTTTTTTGGCTTCCCTAATAGGTACAATTTCTTTTAACCCGAAACTGGAGAGGTAACTTACACTTTTGGAGAAAAAAGCCGAAGTCTAAATATCCTCTTCCTCCTCATATACACAATGTTACCCGACATTGGCTGTAAATAATTTACAGTATATTCCTTGCACAGTGCGTTTCCTATCGACTTCTTACCAATTTCATGTGAAAACGGATGACGAAGTTAACCACAGTAAACGTATTTTGAGTTACATTATGTTCGAGATAAAAGAGAATGATCTTCTCTATTTTCCTTCAAGGCAGAAAATACAGAAAAAATGCAACTTACGGATTAAACCAAAGGAATGATGATTTAGATACGACTGACGCATAAATCTCCGGACATTCTTCCTGAAAATATGAATAAAGTGATGTCAAAATTCAGTTATAACTGTGACAATTTACATTGTTTGAAAGTAGTATAAATTTTTAAAGTTTATTCTCGTCTTGCCTTTCAGACAATGGAAATACGACATTTATATTCATCAATTAACACTAGTTATAAGACGGAAATTAAAATGCGCTCCAACTTGGAGGAAATTTTACTGAAAAAACTTACAGGAACTGTAAAATCATTTCATGCTACAAATTTTCATTAAGGCGACCGTTGTCAGGGAACCGAATAAAAAATGTCATCTAGTTTGATTGAGAAGAGAAATTTAAGTTGAAGTGATAGTTTTTCTCTAGAATTGATCGATTGTTAAACTGACTGCTTACAGTCCAAAAGTTTGTATAAGGAACCTAAATCCCAAAAGTCTGTAGGAACAAACCTTTCCAATATGTTCGTATCCCTTCTTAAATGGACTCTCAGCTATACTGTACAGTACCAGTTGTATCACAAGTAATCCTGTGAGGATATACTGTATAATACTACTGCTGCAGTCAGGCTGTAATAAGAAGAATATACTGTATATGATTACTTGTTATCTTGGTTGATATGGCATCTTTACTCCTGTGCTAGATTCTAATATGATAAAAAGAGGACAGGCCAATTAAGCAAATAGCTAATTCGACAATTCTTGTCTTTCGGGGTGCAACATATTTAGGAAACCAATGATTGAAAGGAGTTGAATTGAATTGAATTGGAGCTTGTAGTATATAATTATATTTTTAAGTATCTTTTAGAAAATTCCCTATTATATGAACATTAGTCAGGTTTTATGAAAGGCCATTCAATAGTTTTTCAGTTCACAAAGTCTGCCAAAACCTTTATGACCATTACTCCAATATCATCATATTAATTCGCATAAAAGTCTTAAGAAAAGATTTAAAATTTATGGAATATCAGGCGAGATATTAAATTTGTTAGAAGATTATATTAAAGATCGTAAGCAAACTGTCATGGTAAATAATGAAAGATCAGCTCTTTGGCCCATGAAAGCTGGTGTGCCTCAAGGTTCAGTTTTGGGACTTTTATTATTCTTATTGTATATACATGATATAAATGATATCAATGATAGCTTGACATACTTTGCAAGACTCATTGCTGATGAAACCTCACTGTCGTACTCAGGAGTTGATTTAGAAAAAAATAACTTGAGATAATTCAGATTTGAGATTACTTGATCAGTTGGCAAAATTTGGCTTGTTGATTTCAATCCAAAGAAGACAAATATACTCGTAACATCGAGTACTGCTGCTTGCAAAGTATGGATATTAAATTTAGTAATGAACCTGTTGAGATTGTTAAAAATCATAAACATTAGGGTATAACTGTTTCTTCTGATGGAAACTGGGCAACACAAATGTACTTCGTAAATTGAAATTTACTCTATCTAAACGAGCATTATTAAATATTTATTTATGTTTTATAAGACCAACAATGGAATATGCTTGTGAAGCCATGGATGGGCGTTTTGAAAAGGAAGTTAAAAAGCTAGAAACAGTCCAACTAGAAGCCGCAAGAATAGTAACAGGCCTTGCTAATTTATCAAGTAAGGACTCTTTATATTTGAAACAAGGTGGGATACTTTGCAGAGTAGACGTAATACCGTAAAGTTACTACATTTTACAAAATGTCCTGATTATTTGATAAACTGTCTTCCGCCATTAATTAGTTTCAGATGTAATTGCATACAACTTTAGAAATAGTAATATCCCTGTAATGTATAGTCCATGCAATTACATACCGCCAAGATGTCGACTTAGAGTCTCTGCAAATTCATTTATTCCTTTAGCAGTTCGTTTGTGGAATGAAATAGACATATCAATTCGGAATATGCTGACGATTTTGTCATTCAAAAATCAGATTAAAACCATCTCTTTTAGATTTCCAGAGTACTATAGTGAAGGTCCAAGAAAATTTAGTATCTTGCATTCCAGAATAAGGCACCATTGTAGCTTATTAAACGTAGATTTAAAGCTAATGAATGTTATAAGCGACCCATTATGTAGCTGTGGGTCCCCTTAACAAGATGCTTTTCATTTTTTTTTCTTGAATGTCCCTTGTATTTTAATCAAAGAATAACATTATTTGCGGGACTCTATAATATTGATAAAAATATTGAAATTCTCCTCTTTGGCAATGATGACCGTTACGACATATACAATTTGTTTATATTTGGATAATTTCGACAACATATAAAGCAAACCTAAAGGTTTTGATTGCAAGTCAGCCTCCTTAGTATTACATCGAAATATATTAATTGTATTATTTCTTGTGTATATGCATTGCTGTCAATTGTATGTGTTTATTTTGTAAGGAAAGGACAAATATAAGTTGTCCAATCATTATGTCTTTGATCAATAAAATATTATTAAACTTAAAAAAAAATGAAAGGAGTTCTTAATCGGAAAGTGTTTTCGTTGAGAATAAAAGGTATAAAAGTGGCACAAACAACAGGTAAGAAAAGGGATATATTTTTTCTCATTTTTGATTTTACAAAATATGTATTAGGAAATAATGAAAGGAGTTAGAAATGCTTGTGATAATCCTTTTCTAGAAGTTTCATATTGTAAGACATGGGCCTGTGATGGCAATTACTTTTACCTCTAAAACCTATAGAGTTTCCCCATAGGAGTAATCCAAAAATATGGGAAAAACATAACCACCTAGAGAAAGTCATATCATGTGCCTTCAAAGGCAATATATATTTTTTCTGGAGATATCAATATTTGAATCACCCAACTGAAAGGTTTTTCGGGGATATCTCCAAATTTCTTTTTGAATTTAAGTTCCTTTCAAAATGCAATGCAAGGGATTTTCCATGTTTTCAGGATGTGTGGCAATCCTGGGAAATACTGTATACTGTATCATCAAAGAATTGCTTGTTTTTTTCTGATGGAAGCATGTACTCATATACTACAACAACACTTTTCTTTAAAAAAATAAATCTTTCATTGATATCTGCGAACACTACGTATTTACGTGTTTTTACAAAAAGTAAGCAAGAAAAAATTTCCGTCGTAGACATCTTAGAGAAACGGGTTGACATATTAGCGAAAAAAAGAGGACTTTCTAGCGAAACATTTGAAGGACAGTTTAGCAATTTGTTAAAACCTATATCGACATTTTAGCGACAGTTACAAGTAATTTTGGGCAACGCAATTTTTGTTCGCTATGCATACATGTTGCATGCTCAACTCTCTAAACGGAGCTTGGAGACGGTTTTGTAGCAGGTTAACTTGTAATATACATGTATTTATCTTTCAAACTATAAACATTTTTCGTCAGTTGTTTAAAGAACTTATTATTTAAATGATTCGCTGAATTGTACGGAAGCATGGAGGGGACATGTGAATTTATTTTTCTATCTCGTGGCCATGACATACTAAGTCGTGGCCACGAGTTACTATCTTGTTCCCACGAGATAGTATGTCGTGGCCACGAGATAGTATGTCGTGGCCACGAGATAGCTATCTCGTTCCCACGACTTACTAAGTCGTGGCCACGAGATAAATATGTCGTTCCTACGAGAGACTATCTCGTTCCCACGACATACTAACTCGTGGCCATGAGATACTAAGTCGTGGCCACGGGATAGTATGTCGTGGCAACGAGATAGCTATGTCGTGGCCACGAGATACTAACTCGTTCCCACGACATACTAAGTCGTGGCCACGAGATACTATCTCGTTCCCACGACATACTATGTCGTGGCCACGAGATA
>MJUU01064119.1:43112-57537 GCA_002080025.1 Modiolus philippinarum
TACTAAGTCGTGGCCACGAGATAGCTATGTCGTGGCCACGAGTTACTAACTCGTTCCCATGAGATAGTATGTCGTGGCCACGAGATAGCCATCTCGATCCCACGACTTACTAAGTCGTGGCCACGAGATAGCTAGGTCGTTCCTACGAGAGACTATCTCGTTCCCACGACATACTAACTCGTGGCCACGAGATACTAAGTCGTGGCCACGAGATAGTATGTCGTGGCAACGAGATAGCTATGTCGTGGCCACGAGATACTAACTCGTTCCCACGACATACTAAGTCGTGGCCACGAGATATTATCTCGTTCCCACGACATACTATGTCGTGGCCACGAGATATTATCTTGTTCCCTCGACATAATAAGTCGTGGCCATGAGATAGCTAAAATCACATGAGATAGCTAAAATCACATGTCCCCTTCATGCTTCCGTAGAATTGTCCACCATCAACGATAATCTAATTTTAATTCACTAAATATCCTATTGTGTCCATCCTTATCAAATTCAGTTTCGCTAAAATGTCCTTCACCCTAAATTGCGAATTTCTTATCATAAATAATTAATGTATAAGCAAAAATGTTTCGTTACAAATATATATTTCGTTCGATATGTCTTATGAACATCTTTGTTTGCTGTGGTACTAACATAGCGAAGATGCAGAACATTTACTTTTAAAATGTCCGCTCTCGATCAGCCATTATTCTACGACATAAAATACATACCCTATTTCTGATATTTCCATATAACGGTATTGTCTGTGTTTGTGTTGACAGAAACCAGAATATCCATGGTGTCCAAGATGTAAGTAGACCTTTATATCGTTGCAGTTGTGTTGTTATAGCAACGAAAATCTGATGGCGTAAAAGATATAATATTTCAGAGCTAAAAGGTTTAGCATTTTTATCATTATTTTATTTTATGTTACTTTTAGTTACTATTGAAATATATGAACAAAATTTTTGAGCAGTTCAGTTCCCGAGAAAAATTAGTTTTGTTCTAACACTCTATAAAAAGAAAAAAAAACTAATATGTACAAATGTTTATGTTAAACGAACATAATATATAGAACAACCCCTCTGAGAACTTTATTCTTTCCTTATCCAATATTTTGTCCTAGTTGTGATAGGGTACTATAGCTTATGGTACAACGGTAGTATGTTTGGCATTTTTCAAGTAAAATCTTATTACCATTACAACAACTTACATAACATAACATTTGTATGGAAACAAACAGGAAATACACTGACGGAGGATCTGTGTACTGCTCACACCTGTATCCATACTGTGTGTTTACAATGATGTCTGTACAACACAATATTACCAATACACAACACAAAGCCTAAAACAGAAACAGAAACGTAGTATATGTTAACAATGTTATTAGTACAATACTACATTTACATTTTGAGTTTTTAGTCCCACGCCGGCTACGCGGAATGGGACTTTAGGTGTGCTCTCTGTCGTCGCACTCAAGTTTTCCGGACTTTTTCAGACCTGTCAAGTCTCACGCTTTCGGCGTGAGAGTCACACTTTCCAGCACCAAATCACGCTCTTACGCTCACACCTTTCAATGTCACTCTTTTTAGATTATCAAGAAAAATGGATTTCAATATGGAAAAGAACCTTTTCGTGAAAAGAAAACCAGAAATTAGGAGTTGTTCTGTACATTCCTTGTTCATTTTCTATTAAAGGCCCTGAAGTAAAACAATTTTTTTCAATGGAATTCACAGATATGAAAGCTAATTTCATATTTTCCCTTTCTTATTAAAAATTTGGTTTCAAATTCCTTACTATGACCATTTGAAATGCTCTCAGAATGCACCACTTTGCGTTTTAAAAAAGAAATCTTGTTGCTATTCCCAAACATGCCCTCCATCTCACTCTTGGAACCCAAACCTCCTTGACAGCTCTGTTTTTTGCCATGCTTTGAGATATATTTAGCGATTTTTTTATTTGAGTCTACCACTATGAGTTACAAATCATGTTTCGAAGTTACTTGTCTGATAGGAGACAAAAAGTGGTAATTGGTGGTCAAACGTCCGATATTATTGACATAAAATCAGGGGTCCCCCAAGGTTCCATACTAGCACCCATTTTATTTATAACATATAATAACGATATAGTATGTGACATTTCATCAAATATAAGGTTATTTGCTGATGACACATCTTTATATATTGTTGTTGAGGACGAGTATGCTACAGTCGAAGTTTTAAATACCGACGTTGAAAGAATACATACATGTAGGTGGTCTGAACAATGGTTAGTAAATTTTAATCCGAGACCGAGGCTATGACTATCTCCAGGAAAACGATAAAGCCTCATAATCCCCCAATTCATATGAATGACACTATTACAAAAGAAGTTGAAAGCATAAAAATTAAGGTTTGTTTTTCCAGGAAGATGGATACTGGGATAGTCATGTCAATTATATCATTGATAAAGCGGTACCACGTTCAAATCTTATGAGAGCTTTGAAATTTAAATTATCCCGCAATCACTTGCAAACAATTTACTTTAGTTTTATTCGCCCAATTTTGGAATATGCTGACATTGTGTGGGGAAATATTCCATTATATTTACAGGATAAGTTAGAAAATATCCAAATCGAGGCCGCCCGAATTGTAACCGGTGGGACAAAATTGTGCTCGAAATTGAACCTTTATAAAGGTACTGGATGGGAATCACTGGCTGAACGTCATCATAAACACAAATTTTAAAGTTCCATGAAATGTTTCATTTTCAGACACCAGAGAATTTAAGCAGCCTTGTTCCCTTAACAGCTTTTTCAAGTTCATGATTATAACACTAGAAGGGTGTTTATTGTTCAAAATATAAATTGTCGAACCTCTTTGTACCAAAATTCCTTCCTCCCTTATGCTATACGGGAGTTGTATGACATAAAGCGTAGTCCGTCTAAATATGCATTAAAAAGATATCTAAATAGAAACACAATAGTAAAACCATCGTATTATAGTTATGGTTCTAGAAAGGGTCAGGTCCTTCATGCCAGAATCCGGTTGAACTGCAGTGGTCTTAATGAACATCTTTACAACAGGAACTTAGTCCCGTCTAAACTTTGTACTAGTGGTCAAATTGAGAGTACTAAACACTTCTTGCTAAACTGTCCTAATTTTTCAGACATACGGCTGCACACCATAAATTTCTTGCCTAGAAACACTACATTAAAAACTCTTTTAGAAGGAAACGAATTTCTGAGTGATAACAAAATGCCAACATTTTTAAAATTGTACAAGAATTTATTATCGGGTCAGGTAGATTTGGTCGATGATTTATATATTAAGTATATGTAGTATTTCGGTTAATGGCATACGTTTATATTTTCATTTTTGTAATTTTTCTATCAATACCAGCTAAGTACAGTCGATAGTCGACAGCTGACAAACCACAAATTCAAATTAAAACAAATTGTTCGAAATGAATATTTTTCTACATTGTTTCATTACACTNTTATATTAGTTTTTCTAGTTTCCGAATCCCCGTAGTCTGTCATTTGTGTATTATGTATTTTGTGAAGTTTTATTGAAATGAATATTGTTTAAACCAAATCATGTTTGAGTTTGGTTCCGGTCCAATGACTTTTGATAGGGTAGCGGGCCTTGGAGTTAGAAACTTTTGATAAAATAGGAGTTTTCCTGACATTTTTCTTTACCTTTCCAGATAAAAGGCTAACATTTGCTTGATATCTACCACTATGAGCTACAGATAAAGTTTGAGTTTGGTTCATGTCCATTGATTTTTTATGGAGTTATGGGCTTTGAACTTTGGCAATTTTGGTAAAATATAAGTTTTCTGGTCTTGTTTCTATACACTTCTAGATAAAAAACCCTATTTGAGTTACAGATCAAGTTTGGGTTTGGTTCTGTTCCATTAATTTTTGAAAGAGTTGGACCAAGAAAATTTTGATAAGTTTTCCGGAAGTTTCGTACTTTTTTTCTAAATCGTGTAATATTTGCTATGTATACAATGAAGGGATATGGAGTAAAAGGACATAAGACAAAGTATACCACTATTAGTTGCAGATAAAGTTTCAACTTTGTTCTGGACCACTGATTTTAATAGCTTATGAGCCATGGGGTCGGGGAATACTTTTCTTTTACTATTTTGTTGATGTAACAAAGGAATACTTTTGTATTGCCCTTCAATACGATCCGCACTTTTTTTAATCATTTCGCAAAGAATTCTGAAAAACAATCTTGATCTTTCATTTTAGGGGAGGGCGGGGCAAGACCTTTTCTGTTAAATGTATCTTGGGCTTTTTCAGATGTTGCCATTTTTTTTTCTTTTTGTGTGTGTTTGTGTGAAATAAAGCAATTATAAGCTGTTTTGACCATTTGGTATTTTCTGTAGATAAAATAGGAAAAATGAAAGGATATGGAGTGAATGTACATGTGACAAAAACGCACACGATACATAGAAAACTCCAGTTCATCAAGGAATACAACGCACTGTTTGCTGTTGATCATTAAAATTGTGTTACTTGTTTTGTGGCTATTGTCATGGTTTTGAATTTGCTGTGAACTGTTTTCGGGTGGGAAAATTACAGAGTGTTATGGGCTGTATGCTCATGACCCCCCCCCCCCCCCGTTTAGCTACTCCCTTTCATTTTCCTTTAAACAATTAGGAATTTTTCTTTTTTTAAGTGCTGGATCCGCAAATACACTACTTCAACAAGGGTAACAAAAAAACAAAACGTATATTTCTTCTACAGCACTATGTTTAGTTCTCTCGGGAGAATTCAGCACAGAACAATAATGTACACCAAAACGAAAATAAGTATCGAAAGTTGAAGAAATCATGTCTTTGTGAAGATTTTTCGTCGGCAGTTGTAAAGGATGGGTTGCAATAAGGCCGTTTTCCGGCCCACCTAGAATTTTGATATAATATGTTTCAATGTAACCTACAATATATGTAGTTTAAGATTGTACAATAAAATGTGCAGGTCACGTGATCACGTGATTTTACTAGTTCTCATGTCAAAGAATAAATAGAGTATGAATAGAATAAAGATTGGCATATTGCCAAAACAGCATGAACCTCATTTTGATATTTAAATAATATGCAAATGGTACTATTCTATCCATGATATAATTCTTTTGTTAATCAGTATCTTTTTGAAAGGAAATAAAACAGTTTAACACAGATTACTCTTTGTGAGAAAAATCTATGCAAAAATTTCATTTTTGGAGGTAAATGGAGTACTATGCCAACTCATTTTTTGATATTGTTTGGACATTACTGGAAACTTGTGCTCGTCCGACAATTTTTCATTTACTTAAACATATATGTTTTTATTTGAAGCAAGATATCACGTTAGTGGACTTAAATAAAATGATTTTGTCGACTTTGCCTGCTTGATTGGTATTAGCATAGGTTTTACCCTTAAAATATTTGTTTGATTTTTGAAATTTTTGCCTCGAATTCAAACACTGAGACATGGATTGTTGCAATGTGGATATTTTGCGCTTTACTTGATGTAATAAAAGAATATGTGTATTAAATATTAAGAGGTTTTCTTATGAATTATACCAACAAGACCTGTAAACTAAAGATGCATGTATTTGTTATATTTTAACTTAGAAAGGTGATTGTTAGATTTATATATTCAAACATAATTTCTGTCCAAGTGTCACCTCTATAGGAAAGTTATAGGGGCTCCTGCAATATATCGAGAGGGGAAACTTTGTTTAAGACAAATCCTTCTTAAATGACAGTTATAAAACTGAAGATATAATATATAAAGGTAACATAGGAAACAAAATAAATTGAAAATACAAAGAAATTGAAAAAAAAGATGATCCAGTTTCTTCAGAATATTTTTTGACATATGCACAGATGATGCTTTAAGGCAATTGATTATGCCACGGCTCGCAAATATTGTCTCAAATCCACAAAAACATAATTTTATATCGGGAAAAACAATTAAGGAAAAAATAACAAAATCATCTACTTTTCAAACCAGATCCTTTCCAGCTTTTCGGCAAATTGCCAGATTAGAAAAAAGCTCACTCAAGGTATGAAATACTAGCAAAACCACATTTACTGAGAATTTTGATGTGTATAAAGCTTTATTGTGCATATAAGAATCACTCAAACTTTGATAAATGACACAAATCACAAAACAGAATATCATAAATACACTGAATTTTCAGCTAAGAAATACAATTTTTTCAATTTTTTATGTGACTTGCATTCGGAACCAGCTTGCCATTTTGCATGCATAATTCCTATTAAATAACTAATCTCTTGTAAAATTATTAGCTTGGTTCCGAATGCAAGACAGGGCTAAAATTGAGTTTGAATATACCCCATATTTACTATTTTTCCATAGGCTCAATGTTAATTGCCATGAAGAGAGGTATTAGAAATGAGCTAATTTCGGTGGAATGAAGCAATGTTTTGAAAAAATTCTAATAAGGTTAAAGGGGAAGTTCAGTCAGAAATCAAAATTTGATATTCTGTTATTTACATGTCAAACATCCATGATACCTCGACAAAAAAATTATATCTTTATCTATAAAGTCAAAAAACGAACTTAGAACTGTCAAGAAATTACTACTGGGGGTCCGCCATGTTTACATAGGTGGCGACACAATCGATATCACAACATCTAATTACCGCTGTACATGTATACTGCAGAAAAGTGACACGTACAATTATTATAAAAATAACATTGTGTTCCCATGCGGAATTTATAAGTACATTTTCGCATTACAGTTTCGTTGCACTGGTCAGGTTTTCTGATTTTTCAAAAATCACCTACCTGTATGATAATTTTAAAATCAATGAAACATTTTGCTTATTTTTTAGCATCTGAATAGGTGATCACGATCGTTTTATTATTTTCGTTCTCATGTTAATAATGACATAGAAATTCTGAAAATAATCTCTAGATATCTGCTTTTAGTTTTTTTCTTCTTCTTTATTTTCATCATTTTTATGCAATTAATCTAGGATTCAAATGAATTTTTCCCTAAACAAAATAATCCATGCTAATGCTAAAAAGAATAAATAAATCCTGCAAGCAGAATAATATTTATTGTATTTCTAAACCATCTCTGTTACCGTAATTTCCGAGAGATGTGAATATATATATGTATAATTTTTAATTTGTGTGACTACCTGCATGAGGTGATTGTATATTGTAACACAGTCGTATAACATTCTGTCTGTGTATATTTCACTGTCGTCTCAATATACGCACGTGTCACTCTCTCCAGGGCAGAGATGTCGGCTTACACAAAATACAAAATAGCGCCTTACTATACATGTTTTTGGGGACCGAATAGGTATGAAAATAAAATATTAAGAATTCCCCATTTGAAGTTTTTATCCGGGTACAATTTCAAAATCAATTTCAAGATTTTATCTCTAGTAACTAAACGGAATAAAGCGGATATGAAGAAAATGTTCAAGGAACAAACTGACACATTTAGTTCAACAAAACAAGGTATTTATCCTACTTTCTTTGATCTACTGTCCATTGAAGCTAAAATTTAATCTACATTTAACTAGTCCCAGATTGAAATTGTGTTTATTGATATATGTATGGGTTAATAAATTGACCTTTTTATTCTATTTATGTTAAAATCCTATTTCTTCGTTACGTGTCAGTCTTATCAGAAGCAGAGACATGTAAAACTATTTTATATGTCTCTGTCAGAAGTAAAGGGAACTTGCGTAAGCAAGTCCTAGTGCATACCTTCCATTTTCGATTATGGTGGTGATATACTAGTGTACTTCATTCCGTAACATACTCGGGGTATTTTGATTCCAGCTTAAATAATGCATTCCGGAAAGATTATTTGTCGTGAAATAAATACACTGTTGAGGCTTGTTTAGGGTATATTGGGATACGGGATATTTGCCACTTTTGTTAATGGGATATGGGATATTTGAGACAAAAAGCACTGGGATATGGGATATTTTGACCATGGAAAACGGGATATTTCGATAATTAATGGGATATCTTCAATTTTCAAAGGGATATTTTCGTCCAGACTTACTGGGATACGGGATATTGCCCCACCCCCCCTAAACAAGCCTAACTGTTACACTTGCCTTATAGGTTTGAAACCAGATAATAAGAATAAGAATAAGAAAACTTTATTTTGATTCGGCATGTTTAAAAATTACAACACAAGCTCTAAAGAGCTTTTAACCGAATATAAAAACACATACATAACATAAAACAGAAATTCAGATATAACAACATGCAGAACAAAATAAGTAATTCACACATAGCATACCATAAAATCAATTGGCAAATTTGAAAATTCATAAAATTAAACTCAAAGCTTACCATTTAGAATTTAAAAAAATGTAAAAATTAAAAATATGCATGATTTGAATTACATGAAATCTAATGAAAAAAGTAACGTTGAGAAAGAGAGTTTGTAAAATTTCAAAGAACAGATAACTCTTTCCGACTTGCATCAATAATCAATTACTGTTCAAATATGCTTGATATATTCTTGAAACATGTTGTGAAAGCGGATAGAAGAGAAAATATGATACTACAACATGCATATCTTATAATATCTGTGGATGTCGGATCTCAAGCTTACAGCCGAGACATGAACGCATAGGTTTTTAATCACAAAAGCTGATATTTCTTTGAATCTGCAGTTGATTGTTCGGAAATTGGCAAAATTTTCGCATTTGTTTCTGTAAAATACCTAACTATACAGTGTAAATGAATAATTTTGTGTTTGTTTAATTCGCATAATTTTGGTTTTACTTTATAAAAACACCCTTTTTAGACTATAATTCAATCAAAGCACCGTTTGATGATAATAACACCTTACTTGTAAATTTCTTTAAGTTACGTGCGGTAAATTTTATGATTTATACTTTTTTTTATACGTGCACAGGCGTGTGCCACACCTGGCGAAGGTGAGGTAAAGTTTTGGTTGGAATAAACAAACCACAATAAACATCATTACCAGTTGACTAAGGATTATGTTGTACATGAAGTGTATTGTACAAAAGTTCAGTGATTTAAACAAAACAAAAACAAAAAAAGACAAAAAAAAGACAAAAACAAAACAAAAACAAAAACAACAACAACACGTGTGTGGCAAATATGTCTCTGATTAATTGAAGATTTCTTGGTTTATTATTTGTTTACTTATTACTTGTGGTAAACGTTTTTTTTCTAAGACTGAAGAATTTTTCCTTTCCATACACGTTTTGATCCATATGTCATATGTTATGATTGCTTACAAGCAGTTAGTGGAAATACATTGTGTATGAGGACACGTGCATGCCTAAGTGCATAAAAAGCCTAGCACATGTGTCTCATCAGAATACGCGTTGAGTGGGGACAATATGAAGAAGTTCCATAATAGTAAAAAAGCACAAAAGACATAATCCTAATCACGCACATCAGCATAATAAAAACAAACTAAGGTTTTTTTAACCTCGCTGTCTTCTTGTCGGGAACGACAAACTCTCACCATACAGCAAGTCGTTGTGTATTAAGCCATTCAGTATTTTTGTTTTGTTTTGAAGTCTGGTATATTTGAGCATAATCACTGGTTTGAATCGGTCAAGTATTATGAGTTCAATATCCAAAGTTGTAATGTTGTCGAGATAAATTGTCTAAATTTGTATACACTCGGACATCAATTAAAACATTTAGAATATTATTATAATTCCTTGCTGATTATTGTAAACATATATCCAGCCTATATTTAGCCCCATAAAGCACTCAAAATGCTTTTTGTAATGTAGTTCGTATTTGACCTACTCGACAAGCTATGTATCCGAAACGCGGATTTCAGAGGGGGTGAAAGCCCCTCTCAGTTTTGCTGCCAAACAAAACTTGTGGGAATTCTGTATTCTGTTATTTCAACACATTGTTAAAATGAAATATTTATAGATTTTTAATGGAAAAAAAATATGCTTTGAAAGTTACAACATATCTGGATACACAATTTTTTGTGAATGAAAGTCGCAACTGCATCACAAGCATTTTTCCGACTATGGAATAAATAATTAATTGACTTGTTTTCAAGTGTATATTCATACATAATTAAAACTTAATACGTTCTGTCGTTTGCGTGTAACAGATGACCACCTGAACAAAAAATTCACCTGTGTCACACGGGCCACCTGGGGTTTTAATTGATGACAATAAACAATTACAATTAACAAGGTAACATGTTACAGAGGAATTAGTTTTGTCTACAAAGAAGTGCACAATTTCTTAACCGTGAAAAATATCCACACGTGTGCACATTCGTTTTTGAAAGGAGTAAAATAAACGTATGTATGAAATGTACATTTTTATGAAAAAAGGTTAGTTTCTTTAACATTTGTTATTTATACCAACAGAAACTCGAAATTTGGACAATTTATAGTTTTTTTCCTAACTTCATGTTCATGTTTTGATCGACGTAAATTCATAGCGTACATTGTAGTTTATTTCTCCTATATGGTATATGGATATCGAGTATTGACCAATCAAATCATATTATATAAGGTACCGGAAGCCTTATATAAGGTACCGGAAGAAGTCAATATGGCAGCCCCCTGCTTGTTCAAATTTTGATACAAAAACACAAATTATAGAATAACCACTTAAGATCTGGAAACGGGTCACGGCAACAACGTTTTAAAATACATGTTTGAATAACATATAAAATTTAATTTTTTGAGTGAACTTTCCCTTTAAAAACTACAGATGTTCTGGTGTTGAAAGGTATCAAAGAAATTAGGCTTTTACTAAATTTATTTTTTGGCAAATCAGTGGGCCGATTTAAGGCCTTAATGCAACTCATCCTTTTAACTGCCTTAATTGTGTTAATTGTGAAAGTATCAAACATCTATTGAACTTTCAATGCATTTTCCCTTAAATGCATCTTTATATGATTGTACAACAAATCTGGCACGTTTGTATAGTCTATTTAGGGAAAAAATACAATATTATCATTGTTATCGAACGATTTTGTTCACGGTTGATTTTGTTTTGTTTTGTATGTTTGTTTTTTGTTTGTTTGTTTTTTGTTTTTTTTCGTGAAAATAAATTCATTTTCCTTGAACAATGAGGACCCTTGTAATAAAAAAAACATGCTCAATTATATATTTTAACCATTCAAAAAAAAAAATTTGAATTTGACGAAATTGTAAACTGATCTGGGGCTATCCTAATATGCTTTCATTCCATCAGTGTTTTAAAATTTCAAATTGTTGTCAGGTTTGCCATTTTTCACAAGAAACACCATGAGAGTTTTTATTATTTATTTTTTTTTAGGTAAAACCTGACTACGAATTGACTTCAATATAGACTTTTTCGGTAAGATTAAAATTCATCAAATGTATTTTTCCTTCTTTTGCATATTTTGCACATAGGAAAGTAGAACTGAAATCATAATCAACATGCACAACGAAAAAATATATTAACAAGTCAAATATTTTCAAATAACATTACACATTTTATACCCATTGACTGGTATAAGTGGAATAGAAAGTTTATTATTCCCAAGGCGTAACCGAGGCAGTTGTTGTATTTTAGGGCCATTCAACGAATACCCAGTCGTCACTCTTTTATTATACTAAAAGAAACACCAGTGAAAATAGTTTGGACATGTCAAATAGCCAAAGCTTTGAAAATGGAAAAATGGTTGAAATATTGTATGATCAGTTATTATATTCAAAGATATCTACCATAACTTATAATACATTGTGATTTTATCTGAACACCAAAGGCAGTACATGAATAAAGGTGCTTCTGGTAATTTATCAAAAGATTGCGGATTTCAATACTAAACATAACGGCTCATGTTAATTCACCAACAAACTTGTTCAGTAAAATAATTTTGTAAGCACGTTTTATTTATTTTATAATCGCCAAAACTAACAAGTTGCTTTATTTGTGAAAATATTTAGCCAGTGTAGAAAATCTAATTATTTTTTGTTGTTTATATTACCACATTAACCAATAAAGTCGGAAAAAGGTAAATATTGATCAGATTTAATCCGTTGAACATTGAGATCCAAATTTATTACACAAAAACATTGAAAAATAAAATTAGCTTGTCTAAAGACATGAAAACATGTCATCATGTTTTCTTTTAGGATTTATTTCTTTCTCTTTGCCTTCTTTTGTTTTATTTTTTGTTTTTGTTTTTGTTTTGTTTTTGTTTGTTTTTTCATTAATGTTTTGTTTTTTTTCTATTGTCAGTTTTTTTGTTAGCTAGTTATTTATGTTATTTTTTTTTTTTGGGGGGGGGGGGGGNGGGTTGTTTTTATCTGAGTGTGTTTTTTTCCGTTTTTGTCTGTTTTATGTTTTGCTGATTTTGTTTTATTTCATTTTATTGCTTATATGATCTTCTCTTTGTATTATTTCCTACTAAATACGCCAATCTAGAAAAAGACTACTTTATATTTTTCATTATTCATTGATCAAGCACTCATTACTCTTTGGTCAAACAAAACAGATCTTCCAGTACTTTTCTGGATATATACCGTTTTAGTTATACTCAATGCTGTTAACGGGATCGATGACTTCCGTTTTCGTAACAGGATGTATGTATAAAATGGTCCCGCCAAAACAAGCCATATTGCGGGAACTGCTACAGGTACTATAGTCTGGAAACAGTCTGTAAAATACGGACCCTCATTTAACACTCTTTCCTCCTCCTGGAAATAAATAAAAAATTATATACATTCCTGTTGAAGTTTTTACATATATATACAGTGGCTTTATATTGTATTTTCCTCTTCTGCATTACTTTATCATACAAGATTCCCAAAAAACTACGAATATAAGGGAAATTGGAGTACACTTGTATTTATCATACCGTATATCGGTTTTTTTTCGCGTGTGTCTAATTTTCGCTTAGTTCCCGGTAGGCAATCATACGAATTTTAGCCTCCGAGTAAATTTCACTGCCCATTCAAATGTATAAGAATGAGTATGAAAACGCAAATTATTAACTTAGCGAAATTGACATTGAGATATTTTACACCAAAATCGCGAACAAAAGCCGACACGAAAATAACCGATATACGGTATATGAGTTATTGTTACCATGAATGTAAGTAGTATATCATTTTAACTTTCAAGCATAAATATTACAAGTAATAACTGTTTCTCCAAATAAAAAGATATATAGTTTTCATCATTAGTGACATTTGAATACAAAATGTAGGTTTTGTTACCAAATCGAGTTGGTTAATTTACGAGCCTGAAATTTCTGAGATTTCAAAAGTAATTAACCAGATTTGATTACAAACTGTGTTCAAATGTGAAGAGTGGTGAAAACGTTTACCCTAGTTTGCGGCAATATTTAACATCTCGATGCTCGTCGATATGTTTAAAGATTATAGCAAATATGTGAATAGATTGAAAGGTGTATTGCCTTCATGCAAAAGAGAAGAAAAGTCTGGAGAACTAAGTTTTCCCACCAAAATTTCAGGCGCTTATATCTCAAAAACGGGTACATTAATTTATAGATATGATTTGCTTGAAATAATGCATGATCAATGTTGTAATGAATAAAAATATTAATTTGAAAAACTTGATAGTATTTATTTCAGGAGTGACCATCCTAAATAAATAAATCATTACAAATTTAATGATCTGTAAAAAATACATTTTATGAATTTCCAAATGTTTTATTTGATGTGAACTTAAGAGACATAAGTTGTCGAAATGCGCATATGCAGCAACTAAATTCACAGTAACTTCGGTATTTTGTTTGTTATTGATATACATGTACCAAATACCACCAAGTCCTTTTCTGAAAAATTTCTTCTCAGTAAAAAAAAAACAATTTGTTTTCTCTGACAATTCTTTTCTGAGATTTTTCTTCTCAGTAAAAAAAAACAATTTGTTTTCTCTGACAATTCAGTAACTCACTGTACAAGAATGTATAACATTTGTTAAGAATACAGTTTGTAATATGATAATAACATTGTGTTTAGCAATGACTATGCCAAAATAGTGGTCAGGGTTGAGACCATAGTGCACGACCCGAAGGGGAGTGCACTATGTGTTTTCAACCCTGACACAATGTTATTATCATTATTATGCTGACTGTGTCATTAATTTTCATCTCTTAATTACAATTTCCAAGTTAATAAATAGTTGTTCTTTTCATTTGGTTACTGTCAGTTTAAATTCCTATATTTCAAATAGTTGTCATGGAAATTTAAAAAATAACTTTTTATGGCGGATCTCAAAAATTCCTTTATTTCATGATATAAAATGAAGAGATAAGTAAAATGAATGGTCACAAGTGGGGTAAATACTTTATTTTATTAGAAATATTACCAAATTAAGGTTGTTTCTATGACAGTAGATCCCTACAAGCAAGATTTCATCACTATTTGATTGACAATACTGTAGCTCCGCCTACCAAGTCACGTGACAGGCATAGTACATGGCTGTAGG
>MJUU01064119.1:57747-117706 GCA_002080025.1 Modiolus philippinarum
TTGAAGAGCACTGCTAATGAACAACTTGAGCAAAAAAAAATGAAAATCCATGCAAGAATTTTTGAGATACAAGACGTCAAAATTTTGGCGGGAAACAGTTCTCTCTAGAGTTTTCCTTTAATTTGCATAAGATGTTTATAGGCTTTTAAATATATAAAAATATAATTGGAAGTTGATTTTTAAAGTGACCTATGACCAAGAAAATATGATCCGTGTGTAAAAAATTCAACACTGTTTGAATGGATAAAACACAAGGATATCGAATGCTTCTAAAATCTGACGCTCATACTCCCTTAAATACATTCTTTCCACAGTAGGATCGCCTGATCTAAATATTTTTTGATATATTTTTAGAAGGTGTACACATGTAGTGCGTCAAAAGGGAAAGGCAGTGTCTTACATTTCCGCAAATTTGTATTACATTTGCAGAAAAAGATGACATTTCCAGAAAATAAAGTTTACTTTTCCGAAAAAAAAATATGTATTGTGTAATCTTAGAAAAACAATTACCTGTAATAACAAAATTACCAGACGGACCATTGTGAAACATTTTGTGACATTAAATTTCTCTTATTTAAATTTCGTTGTTAAACAATTATACAAATGAAACCACAAACAAAAATGCAACAAAAAAAAACCAATAAAACAAAAACAAAACCAAAAACAAAATCAAAAGCACGCAAAAACATAATAAAACAACATAATGCGAAACCATCCTTTTAACATACTAAAAATTTTCCTTTACTTTTGTTCTTAACGCATCAGTTACATTACTTCAGAATATACACTAGGTTATAACCCAAAAATGAGAGTTTTGTATACTTTTTTTTCAAACGTTCATATTGGAGCCTTTTTAACATTTTAAATCTCTTGTTAAGATTTATGAAGTTTTATCAGATTTTCCAGCGAAGTTTTATCCTATTTACATTAATAAAGATACATTCAGTACATTGTAGAACACAGTTTCATAAAACTTTTAAACGAATAATAGACATTTTAATATAGTAAGATAACTATAGGTAAATTTTTGGAAAAGTAAAATATGCAAAAATTTGAGGAAACGTAAATTAACATTTGAAAAATTTCCGGAAATGTAATGGACCCTAAAATACTTTCTCTGTTATGAAATCAATATCAAGAAACCAGTCTGTCTGAGCTGAAAGTTACATTAAAAAAACCCTAATTCTGAAATTAGTCTATGATAAGAAAAAGACTGGGGGTCTCTTTTAATTCATACCATCTCGGGAAAATCTACGGTGGACGATTTCACACGTAGTAGTATCATTTCTGGAGTACTCTTAGGGACCGACCATTTATGTGAAGGGGGGGGTATGTTTTTTTCTAAAAATAATATTTTTGGGCAGATTTCATGTTAAAAAATATTTTGGCTGCCAAAATGTTGAAAAAAAAAATTTGTTGATACACGTGAAAAAATTTTTAAAAAATTCAGTCCAGAAAAAAAACCATAACCCCCCCACCCTTTTCAGGTTAAATGGTCGGTCCCTTAACTTCAAAGGATTACCAAATTTACACTTTTATGGGTATTTATGGAAGCGTATTTAGCTTCCGTCTTCTGGTGTTCGTACTTTTGCCTTGTCTCTGGATTTTAGCAATCTTGTTCAATGTTACTTCAGTATTCTAGTCTCGCTGTTTAGACCATACAAACTTTTATTTATAATTTTGCGTTATAACGCCAAGGTTTGCATTATTTCACAAAGGTTTGCGTTATAACGCAAAGTTTGCGTTATTTTGCATTTTTTTTCTGTTAAAACTCAAAATAATAAAAAAAAACTTTGTGTGGCACCAATACCCTTTCCTAGGTATTTGTAAATGAATGCATTAATTCAATGCACTTTTCAAACATTCGTAAAGAAAATCGAAATATATAAATAAAACTCACCAAAAATGAGGAATTTCCACAGAAAGAAGTTACCATATTAAACGAAACTATCAAGAGTTTTTCGGATGACTTTACAGTGTATCAAGTTAATCAATAATTGTAAATCATCTTGTAATCAGTAATGTAAACATAATCAATTAATCCGATAATCCATTGTGATTTTTTGAAATTTACTTAATTCTAACCGAAAACAAGACTCGCTTTAGTCTCAGCTTTCATTACGTGTGAAATTCGCAACAAAAATACAAATACTTATACCATTGTTGTTAGTTATTCTTTTGTGTCAATTGTGTATTCTTTTTTAATGAATCCAGGGCATCCCTTCTACTGTTAATCTCCAATTTACAGATTATAAAATGTCTCTATTGAAATTTATCTTTACAAGTATTCGAACGACATTGTCATATGGCAAATATGAATAATTAAGAAGAGTCTTTGTAAACCGGTTAGAAAAAATGTACATTTATACCCCTACACATTTTCCTATCCACCAGAATTTCAGAAACGAATACAACCCCTATTTGATATCGGAAGCTTCTATCCGGAATAGGAGCGCAGGATGGTATGCATGAAAAGTGATTCCATACCAGGAAATATCCGTTGTTCGGGAACGATTGCAAATTGAATAATTTGTTGAAAAAGGGGGGGGGGTATTTGGACATTTTATTTTCTCCACAGTACAACTGGATTCAGTAAACTCTGCCGTCGAGATCACAGTAAAACAATCACTGCGAGTGTAAAGTCAGTTCGTATTTCCCTTTCAAAGAGCATGAATCACCATAGCCTCCATACCAAAATAATAGATACGGATTCTAAAAACCTCCTAAGATTTATTAGAATATCTTTATTCAACTGAATTCCTAAATTGCAACGGTGTCGATTTTTATACACTCTTTAGCTCGCACATGCTACGTTAACGCAAAGGGTAAAAAAATATATCCATATTTGATGCTAGGTGAAGACGGGTCAACATAACACTGATTCAAACTTTGTGGAATCTTTTAATTGATAAAATATTTGTTGAATTTGGAGAACAAGTGTTCCGGCAGAAAAAAGAAACATATGCTGAATTTTGTGTACCACTCTTTGGGCTGATCAATTTGTTTGTCCGTATAAAGTCAGGTTCATACAAAGACTAGTCCGATTCTTAATTTAAGGATTACCTTCAACGTATATTTATTAGAAAGAGGAACTCTAAAGAAACACAATGGCTGACTTAAAGAACTACAGAGCTGAATTCTGATCTAGTTTAAATGTCACTGTTATGCCAAAACGACACTGTCACTTGTAAAATCAGCCAAGATTGAACATATTTTAAATGTTCTCAGACACAAACCCATTAAAACACGGAGATCATTATAGTAGTGAATCTCGTCTCTTTGGCCCCATAAGGCCTATGTTAAATTTCATTTTTGCATCCCCCATGCAATCAACCGTGACTTATACTTTCAGACAAGTCTTCCAGCGTCCTGAACGTAGAGCACCGCAAACGTAGTGTAGCTGTGTGAGAGTAGTGGGACGCGGGGGACGTTGTTTTCAGTACCGCCCTACCCATTCCATAACTTATTTAGTTTTTATGTACTTATTGTCTTGTTTTGTATTGTACCATAACTACTTATTTTTCTGTTCATGGTACAGATTTTTCCATTGTTCTTTTTCCGAATAAAGCCCCTTTTCATATTTTTTTCTGTGTCTCCGTCTTGTGTTGCGCTCTCCATTGTACTTATTCATATTTATTTATCTTAGTTTTGTATTTTCTCAACCCCTCATCTGGCTCTATTAGTCTATTGTTGCCAGCCGTTACTTTATACTTCTTTAGAATTAACTTTAGAATGCCTATATCGATAAAACCCAAACCTCTATATATGTTTCCATTTTCTGTTTTCAATACATGTTTTCAATCGTTGCAATGATAAACAACAAACTAATATCAGTTCTATATTTTATTTTACATATACAATGAGTATACAAAGTTATCTACACTGAGAATAGTCATTCTGACACTATCTTTAATCTCATGGTAAGACCGTTCAGTTGTCCATTACGGGATAGTCTAATCTTTCAAAATCCATGAGGTCTAGTGCTGTAGTCGTCCATGGCAACTCTTTTATCGAACACGATCCTGTAGTCTTTGTCTTGCTGTAATGTTAATAACCTTTTCTTATCCCTGGCTATTTTGTAATCGTCTTTTACGGTCCTCACGGAATCCCTGTTGTTTGTGATCATATCCTTTATTGTGTCGTAGTTGATTGTGAGAGAGTTCTTGTAGTTGAGAGTGATTCCACACACTTTACATATGGTCGTATTTCCTAATCTATCGGGTGTGGCTTATTTGTAGCCATAGTTCTTCGGTCCTCCAGTGACGAACTCTGTAATCTTGTTATCGGGCACTTCGTCCGTAAGATCTCCCAAGTAGTCTCCTAATTCGGGTCTCTCTTCTCCAGGTTGAGATGTATAAACAATGGAATCGGTATCGGCGTATAGGGCGCGGGTGTTCAACTTCTCCAGATAACTATACAACATCAGTCTTGCCTGGGCGGTGGTATTAGCGGCAATGACTACGTTAGTACGTCCAGACTCTTCGACGAACTCGTCTTTATACTGATATCTCATTTCCACCATCTCTTCGCTGACGAAATAGATACCCATGAGGAGAATCTGATCGCTGGTTAACATGTCGAAGTATTCTGCAGGATCACATATGTATTTGATTTGGGCTAAGTTGCTTTTCTGGCCGAATTTACCCCAGAAGCTATTCAACATTAATTTGGCTAAAGCTCGTAGTCCCGGGTTCTTCTTAATATTGTTGTAATCGAGAAGTATGCCTTCCTTTTCATGGTACTCTCTGATGTAGTTATGTTTGTCTTCTTCTTTATGACACTATTTTGGCAACCCACTAGCTTCCTGCTTCATTTTCAAGAAGTTATTCACATAATCGGTAAAGAGTCCCCCTGTCTTGGGTGTTGGGTCGTATTGTTTCTTGTTAAAGTGCCACACTTCGTATATATGCTGAATTACATAACGATGTTCCATGGCTTTCTTGACTTCGTCTATAACCCAAGTTCCAGCTCGTTGCTCATCGGTATGCTCACACAGTGTCTGTTGATGAGTTTCGGCACAAGTTTTACACAACGTAAAAAGTAACTTGTTATTAGTTTTCGACGGAAGCATTGGGATGTAGAGTCCTCTCGGCGGGATGACTTTACACTTGATGAGTTCTTCGTATTGCTGTATATTCTGGAAGTTCTCCGTGATGATCTCGGGATGTCCCACGGGTATTTTTCCGGTCTTGTTGATGTAGGGATACAGTGAGGTGACGTCTGCATACGATATGTCCTGCATCTGTTCATACAGTTTAAATGCTTCGGTACGTCCACCAAAAAGGCGTCTCTCGGTTCTAAGGGAGAAACTATGACATTTTGTTCCACAAATCTTTTCAGGAAGTCGTTTTCTTGAACTTCTCGGTCGAACTCACATTCCCATTTGCCAATGTAGGTGTAGCCTTGCTTTTCCAAGTAACGTTTCTTCTCCAAAGTGCGTTGATGCAGATCACCCATAGTCATGCCGTTGACTGGGTTTACTGTACTGGCACTATAACAGTGTAAGCAGCCGTGCCAGAACTTCCCGTTAAACTCCAATACGTATTTCCCGTTTTCGTTCTCGTAATATCCGTCCACTTTATAGGGTCCGATTTGTTTTTCCCCTCCATTTCTTGCATGTTGTATGTTGACTCCTTCTGTTGCCGATAGATATTTGATCCATTGCAATGCCTTGATAGAATGATTTTCCTCTGGATGGCATCCTTGAGCTGGAATAATACCGATGGTATCAGGCTGGAGAAATTTCTGTCTGAATACCAAGTTTCAAGCGGATGCTATCGTGATACATTGTTGGAATGGATCGATTCCTCCCTGTCCTTCAGTGGTTGTCGTTTCCAGGAACAGCTGTCTGAACGTTAAGCAGGCTCTTCTCAAGATGTCTACGTCCGAGCGGCAGTAACTCAATAGTTCATCTGTGAAATCGAATCGGTGTCGGTAATTGGTCTGGTACCACTATAAAAACGTATCCTTCTTCTCAGGTTTCATTTCGTCTGGGTTGTAGTAGTGTATGTCCGGTAAATGGTCGAGTACGGCTGATTGGTTTTCCTCCCTATTAAATAAATGAGGGAAATATTCTTACTTCAATTCGGTCAATCCAAACATCTTAGGCAGTTCGGCTAAAGCCACGGGTAAAAAATTGATTGAGTCTATCATCCGAATGCGACATCCGGAGACTTCGATGAATATGTTCTTGGTTCCGTTTGCTATGATCGTTGGCTTCACTCCTTGCTGATACAAATACCCCAGTACAGGTACTGAGTCGTAGCCTTTGAAGTTGTGTGCGACGACGGTAGCTCCTTTGTTGTTTCCGGATAATAACCATTTGCAAAACTGTTCGGTGGTATTGGGTCCGGTAAATACTAGCTAGTTTTTCCCACATTCTTCACAGGACGTGTGTTCATCGATTCTGTTATGCATGCATGTTAAACAGACTTTGTGTACAACACACAGATTAGGCTGGTGCTCGGAGGCTTCACACTTCATGGATTTGCAATTGTCGCACTTGCCGTTGTCGTCTGGATTGTATCCTTGGTTGCATTGTATCATGGCGTCTTGAGTGCATTCGAAGTCGAAGAAAATATAAGTCTGTTTCTTCTGTCCATCTTTGGTATTAGCAGGTAACATGTAGCACTGATGTCCTGATGGGCAGAAATCTTTACAGGTCTGGCAGTAGACATTTCCACATGTATGTTCTCCCATACGTTTATTCACGGTTTGTCCACAATTCTGGCATTTATAATACTTAGTGCAGGTCGAGTTTCCCGATGACGTCATCTGTTGGTGAAGATCGAAACATGTCGACCCTTTAAAATACCGTGCACAGTCGGTACAAAGTATCCATTCGTCATCTTCGCTCTGGGTATGAACCTTTCTACAGTAGTGGCATACGTTGTTGCATATGTGTTCTTCTTTATGATCGTACCCCTTTTGGCAGTCGGTTTTCTTCTCAGCTTTAGGTCCATGATATATGATTCCGTTGAAATGCTCTCTGGATATTACATGTATTTGATAATCCGGTAGAATGGATTGGAATCGTTTGATTTCGTTAATGCCACACTGTTTTAGAGGTACTCCTGCTCTATCGTGTAGTTCCAATGCCAATTCTTTCTGGATGTATTTTCCCTGTTTTATAGAGTTCCATTGATCGTGTCCGGTAATTTTGGCTATTGCCGTAACGATGGCTCTGGCACAGCATAGGTCGTCTTTGTTTTTTATCAGGATAATACATCTTTTTTCCTTCAGGAACCTCTCGGTGTCGACATATGTACACCTTTTTCTGGTACCACCTACGGGAAAACGGACATGTGTGATCTCGATTCTCAAACTTTCGTCTAACACAAAGTGTTCGTTGGACTGTAACACTCGTTCAATTTCGTCTAATAGAGATGTTTCACATTTTGACGAAAGAAAACCTAAACGTACGGGGACTAGTTATTGCACAAAAATTAAAAAAGCGAAAGTAAATTTAAAAATGTAAACACGTCCAATTACAACGTTGCTATTCTTTAAACTAAATAATTATATAGGCAAAGTAGTCGAAAAATCTCCATTCTGAGTCTTATTTCCTTCGTAAATCGCTACGTCTCGTTTCGTCGCTTTCGTGAGTACGTATGACTTACGAAAGAGACGAACGAAAGACATTCGAGTTGTCCTTCTTAAATTTAAAAATAGATCAGTCATGCATTTCTAATTATGCCATTCGCATTTGTAAAATAAATGCGAAGAAGTAACAGTCCGATCTTCAAGAAATAAAATTTAATTGTTGTTACATGCAATTCTTGAACCATATGACCAGTAAACATTCATAATATCTGTTATATATTTTGAGCATTTTACACGGGGGGGGGGGGGATCTTTATAAATAAGACATATGAATTACTCTCATTTCATGGTGTCAGATCTATTAAATATTTTCAAATATATATTTAACAAATGAATGCTAATTTTGTCAGTTTGATGAACAAGTACAATCAGGTCATGTTTCATGTTGAGACTTCCTCTTGAACCATATCATACACTGTTTCTCTATATTGAAATTTCCTGTATTTTTAGTGTTTGTCATACCCACTTCAAATTTGGCGGTGAAAAATTTCATGAATTTGATAAAAAAAGAATTATATGGTATTATTTGGACCTCATTGTATGCTATTTTATTGTTTAGACCCACTCGCTGGTCTTTCTTATATCTTTTATTTATATTTTTGAGGATGTCTCCTCTGTGGAAAAGCATGACATATGGTTTACTCGTTCTAGAACATATCTTGAAGCGCGAATGAATTCAGGCTTTCCGCGTCTTCCATTCTAACATTCATTACTCACCCAGTTTCATTATTTTTTTTTATAATACACATTACCTTACAAACAATGGTGTTAACTTGTATTGGTGGTATACTGAAAACAGTTGGTCGTTTTGTCTGTTTGCTAGTTATGTCATTCTGTTTTCGGGGGGGGGGGGGGCCNTTTGGGGGGGGGGGGGGGTCGCTTTTATGAAAAAGAGTGGATTTCAAATTGGACACGTGCATGATAAATGTGGAACTTCGAATTCATGTCATCGATAGTGGGAATCTTTATTCGATTGCCTGAGACATGCAATGTTATTCAGTAAATTGATCACTTTTAAGTTGAAAAATTAATATCAAGACTTTTATTTCAAATAAAAGCTATTGGTATATCCCCTTTGTAGAAAAAAATGATATTTACGTTAGAAAACAAAAACAAAACAAACGCTAAAACAAATTCTTCAAAAAAAAAATCACAGAAAAAAATAAATAATTTAAAAAAAAAAACGGGGCCAAAAAACGCCGTCCGAGATCCGCGCTTAAACGATATGTTGATATGGAAATCTCCGCTTCATACATTTTAGTTTCTTGAATTAAATAATTTCTTCTTGTTTTATTCTTGCCTTTTTCCATATGCACGGAATTACTCGTTATCGACAGGTCATTGAGATTGCAGTGAATAGCGAAATGGTATGTAGGGAAGTTATTTGTTGATGGTACTTAGTGCATAGAGAAACATCTCATTCTTACAAAATTAGCCTTGCTTTTAAAATGTGCTATACCATGCACCATTAAAGTATATATGGTCCGTGACTGAAGCAAGTTTTATCCGATCTAGTTTTAAGTCGAGATAGAAAGTAAATTTTTTGTTGTTCTGTCCTTCCATTACCTAACGACAGACGCAAAGTGATGCAAGTAGATTCTGCAGTTTTCCGCTCTGTTTCATCAATCAATATTCATATAAAGCAAACAGATGAGTGGCGTAAAATTTGCAGACTTTTAATTGTGTGCCGTTTTAGATTTTTTTTTATAATTATTTACATTGAATTAATAAATGTTGACATCAAAAATTATATTACAATATTGATGAAAGGTGCGGCCCAATTTAATACCGCCAAATAATAGTGTTTAAGAAAAAAAAAATACGAATAGTTGATGGAAGGACAGGGGAGGGACGGAGGGAAATTTAGGTTAAAGGCTCCTTTTTCAGTTCAATGTTAAACCTATGGGAATTTTATGTAAAACCCCCAGCCATAACGGCTTGTTGGTTCTTCACCAATTTTCGTTTGCAGATAATTGTTTCATTTATGCATACAAAGCTACCATTTGTTGCAAGTTTTATTAACAAATGAATGAGTTATTTATGATAATCAATATAAAAAACGGCAAATAATTCGAACAGACCGCATTTTTGTCCCAGAAAACATCCAACTACCACAATATTTTCAAGATTTTCTCTGCAAAATCATTCAATTTGTTGATACTAGCATAAAAAAATGGTAGCTTTGCATTCGCAATTATCTCAGGAATTTGCAGATAATTTCTTGGAATAAACCAACAAGCCGTTCAGGCTGGGGGTTTTACACAAAATCATTGAACTGAAAAGGGGACCTTTAACCTTAAAATTTAAAAAAAATTAAAACAAAATAATAATTCCAGTGAAATTTGAAACAAGTCTTGTACTTTTGGAACTGGTGATAGTTGTGAAGTGAATGTGAAAGCCAATGCATGTTCACCATAGTAAACATAAGGACAGCCCACAAAAAGCTGATTTCTCTGAAATCATGTATTTTTTCAGTTTGGGCGTTTCCAGTACGATTTATTCATTTCAATCTTCATTTTTTAATACTTATTGTGCATGATTTTGCTTTGTTGATCTTCTTAGTATCCCAATAGTAGAAAATATTTTAACTGACAACGTTTGGTGATTTCACCGACTTGGCAAGCTACCAGTACAAGGGTGCACTCGACCGGTTAAAGACTTTGCAAGATTTTATTTCTCTGTGAATAATTTCTAATATTACATGTGTATAAGGTGATGATGATGATTTAATAAGGTTGACAAACACATGCATCAAGGGGGTAGACCTGGGGTAGGAGGAGATAACTCTGTTTTTCACTTTTTTATTACTTACCCAAGCAAATAGAATCATTGCAATAGGTATGATCAAAATTTTAAAATTGTAAAATTTTTTCCACACAGCAAATAAATATTCACTTTGTCATGAAAACAAATACCCAACATCCAGTTATTTAAAATGAGTGCATTTTACCCTACATTTTTGCAATACTGTCCAAAGATAATGAAAATGTGTAAAAGTCAGATTTCTTCCAAGGGAGGTAATTTATAGTACAGATTGAGCAATTTTATTAATTTTTATCCACTTTATTCCAAATTAAGAAAAAATAGGACGGTAGAATTTTCTAATTTTTTAATATATCTTAAATCTACTAGTTTTCTTTCTATTCTCAGTTTTTGGTGAAAATTAAACGACAGAATTTTTTACAATAGGTGTATGAAAGTGATCAAAATAGAGTAAAAAATTCAGCCTATACTGTTCAGAATACCAACTTATTTCAGTTCAAACTAGTTAAATTTACTATCATTATTCATGCTTACTTTCACACATGTCTAAACTACAGAATTTTGCATTTGAAGTAATTCTAAATCAAATACAAATTTAATTAGAGCCAATTTTATACACCACAATCAAGTCCTAAACGGACCAAATAATATGAGGAAACAGGGTATCTTTGATGACCACTAGACAAAAAAACGGGACGGTAAATATTGTTGAAAATTGCTTAAAATCGACATGAACGTGTGTTGTTTTGATACTGAAAATATTAAGAAAATTAAACGAGCGGAAAATTTAAGGCCTACCCAGGTCTACCCCCTTAAGTCGCCGTCTAAGAAATAATTCATAAATAATATGAATAATATAATATCTTCAACTAATGGTCCCCTTCGTGTCATTTAGGTTGTGGTTCGTCAAGAAAGGTTTCTTTCATCGGGCTACGTCGAGTTTCGTCAGAATGTGAAATTTTTCCATTAGTAGGTCACCTGTCACCTGACCCATTTGCATAAACGGTAGTCTGATGGGAAAATCTAAATCTGGGCACTCCATGGTAACTTGTACCAAGTCTTCCATCTGCATGTTCTCAGTCAGCTTCCTCAAAATAGACTTGAATATTTTTTGTAATGATTTCAGTACATCTGGAACATTCTGAACGTTCAATTCCTTGAACGTGACTCTGTACTCTGTCGATTCGGTGTTGAATCTTGGTATAATTTTCCCGCTTTGTTTAGTGATGGTATAATACTGTTCGAGTTGAATGATGTCTATGCTGAGTTCACTAGGCATCCCCGCACCAATCTGGTGTTTCTGTTTCAAATGGTGTACAAGTCTGTCATTTCTTCTGTACACAAGTCCACACACATTACACTGATGAAGGGTTGGATTGTTGTGTTTCTTCTCGTGTCTTTTTAAATTGTCCCGGTTAGTAAAACGTTTTTCACATATTCCGCACGTAAAGGTATTGTGATGTTTATTCTGTATGTGATGCTCCAACAACTGGCTTTTCTTGACAAAGGTTTCCTGGCAATATTCGCATGTATGCATCTGTAAAAGGTAATACACATTACTATATAACAACATTGTATTTTATTAATTATCAATACACATTTTTATATTACTACCTTATATTATTATTGATTACTTCTTTAATATTGTATTATTGATTACTTATTTTGGCTCGTTTTATAACCTTTTCATCGATCAGTTAAAGTAGATTAAAAAATACTTCATATTATGTAATTGTTATTTAAATTAATTATATTAAGTTCACTCACCTTTGTTCTGTTTATCTTCACTGGGAACGTCTGTTCTTTTTTTTTTTCTTTTTTTTTACAATTTTATTAGGGACAATTTAGAAAATAACAATTAACAATTATTGAAGCCAAAGAAGGGGTTTGGGAACTAAGTTTAAGAGATTGAGGGGCTTATCTCGCCCTTTATTTGATTAATAAAGTTCTCTTAATTTCAGATTCAGTTTCTTCGCTGCTTTCTTCACATTGGTCTCTCTTGTGTCGCTGTAAACAAAGTTTTCTTTATGCCTAACGTCATACCAATGGTCGTGACTTCTTTTAATTGCCTTGTACAATTCTTCATCTTTTTTCATCTTCACTTCTCTGCGCACAACTAGTGCTTCTTCATCTACTAGAAGGAAACTCTCTCTCTCCGGCAGTTCAAATATAAAAATTTGCTGCGGCATATCTAAAGTGACTTTCGGTACTTGGAACACCGATGACGATGCCCTTCCAGTCTTTGCAGGAGTCGGTACTGTTCCTTTCTCTGCATGGCTGGCGGCGTCTTCTAGTTGTTCTCTTGGTACAGTGTGTTGTCTCTCCTGTGTTGGTTGACTTTGGACCGGTGTCTCCATGTCCTCAGTATGACCTGTGGCTTGAGCGGACATTCCTTGCTCTTTGGGTTGTACTTCATTTTCTTGTATTGTGGTCGGGACTGGCGTACTTGTTGTATCAACTGTCATTTCCTCCTCCGGGTCAGTATCTTGGTCACTAGCAACAGAGCTGGTATTTCCTTTCTCTTGTTGTTTTCTGGCGAGGAAAGCTTCAAGACGGCAATGATTCCGTTACCTCCGTGTTTTCGATGACTTGTTCCTTCGGAGATCGGTTTGTCTTGGCATAGCGACATCGCCCCCTTTGTCGGCGTTTCTCCATCTCACAACAAGTCGGTAGCTTCCATTTCTAGCAGAGAGATCCCAACTAGCGGACTGGCCTTCCAAAATGTGTAGAATGGTAAAAACATCTACCGTCAAGGTGGAATGGGTTTGGTGTTCCCCGCTCATATCATTTGCCTGACTTATGTCTATCCGCCATGTTTGTTTGTAGTTTGATCTTCACGGGACGATATACGACTGTGATATGGGCTTTGTGATTGGTCGATTATTCTGTGTTACAAATAAAAAGTCGGCGTCTGATTGGTTGAATTCCCTGCAATTTGATTGGTCGGTTCATTACTCTTTTGTTATGTTTCTTTTAATAAGTCGAATATTCCAGAAGATGATGCAATCGATCGATGGCGTTAATTATTTTCAAGGTGTACGGATCGATGATTCTATTGAATCATACTGACGCGAACCATTATAAGATTAATTTACCTTAGGCTTCGCATATTTTATGAATTGAATTAATAAGATTTTATTATGTATTGATTTTCTACTTAAATTTCACAATTTTCTAACATGGTTCGTTTATTTTCATCTTAGTTTAAAATTTTTGTAGCTGTTTTATGAAAAAGAAAGGATTGGGGTTAATGTCAAGGAGACAACATCCCATATCCAGGTTAAAACGACCCAAAACAAAACATCTAGGGGTCACCATATGGTCTTCAACACAGTGAGGAACCTCACACCATATAGTAAGCCCTAAATGGCCCCGAAAGGTAAAAAAGTGAATAAATCAATGGAAACAAAACACATCCAATAACCCAAATATCAAGAAACTAAAACTTTATAAGAAGACAAGGACAAGCCAATGACCAACATATTCCTGACTTGGGACAGGCGCAAAAATTGCGGTGGGGTTAAACTCGTTTTCTTGGATAAAAACCTTCCCCCTATGTGTGGTGAATGGCTAAAAATAAATACACAAAAAGACTCTCAGTATCAATCAAACTAGAAAAAAGTCCAACTTATCAAGACGAGTACCCTTACAATGAAGTACATAAAACATGAAGACAATACACACAGGTACTGTCCGGACAAATGGTCGCAGTTACTGACAGCTAGCTAAGGACATAATTTCCGTTGACTATGATATCAAGCCTTCTTACATATGAAATTTCAATTGAAATACTTCTAAATAGATTTGGTATAACAACATCATCAATTATGAAAGAAGAACATGATATTGTGCAATGCCAAATACTGCCAATATGAAAAATTGTTTAAATTTAGTTATGGTGTAAAGCATTTAGGAGATGATCAATATTTTTGCCAACAAAAACCAGAGGTAAAGATTTAACAACAATGCTGTATTTATATCCTTTATGAATAAGTTTGTTCAACGGATTAATAAGTTTGGAAGGACAATTTTTGAATTTATGCGCTTTGTAATGATATTACCATAGAAGTTTGGATGTGAAATGCCGTGATGTATAAGAGCCCTGCATGTAGAACCAAATTTTCTTAATTCATTAAGTCAATGTATCTATAATAAAATTTAGAGAATGTTTTTTATCAATTTATGATATCTAAACCCTTGATGCAGAAGTTTTTCAGTGAGACAGATTTCGGTCGTTGAAGTCAGAAACATTACTACATACTCGTGCATATCGAACAACTTGTGAAATGTAGACCCCGTAAGAAGGGGCTAACGGAACATCGCCGTCGAGATGGGGGAAATTGACTATAGTGAATGAGAAATCATCCCTTTTATCATAAACCTTAGTGTTTAACTTTCCTTGATTTATTGATATATCAAGATCAAGAAAAGCAGTATTTTAATTTGAAATTTTCTAATTTTTATCACACATGTCTTGTTTATTTTCTTGTTCGTTAAACAATTTTATAACAATTATTTATTTTGTTTGGCAATTTTTCAAATTTTATCACATCTGTTTTGTTATTTTTTGGTTTTCGAGAATATATTTTATGTTGTTTTATAATTTTTGTTAAGATTATATATAAATTTTGTTTTTACTTTGTGTTTTTGCATTATTTTTTCTAGTTGTAGTGTTAATTTTTGTAACAATTTTCGTTTTAGTTCTGTTTTTCTTTTAATGTTGTGCGTTTTTCAAGGTAATTCCAGGTTTCTGCAGCGGCGAGACCTATTTTTCTTCTGTATGGCGGTGAAATTGACGCTTTTAGCGTTTCTGCGGCGGCGAGACCTATTTTTCTTCTGTGCGGCGGTGAAATTGACGCTTTTAGCGTTTCTGCGGCGGTGAGACCTATTTTTCTTCTGTGCGGGGGCGAAATGACGCTTTTAGCGTTTAAAATCGAGAATTGCTGGATTTGTTCTTGATATTTTCAGTTTTCTACGGTGGATAAGCGGCTTTTGCTGCTGCTGCTGCTGCTGGGTCTAGTCATTATATTGCTGCTGCTGCTGGGATGTTTTTGACATTGCTGCTGCTGCTGCTGGGCGGTTTGGGATATTACTGCTGTTCATGGGTTTATTTTACTTTTCCTAAAGTAGTGGCAGGGAAGGGTTTAATCATATGTGACTCAAGGGATCAAAAGAACAACACAGTCATTATCAATTTCATAGTTTATTTTCTCCGTCATGAGACAGACACGGGTCGGAGATCCACGTGCAGTCTTTACATTATATCTGGAGTTAAAGTCCTTTCAACTGGATGTTGATTTCTTCTGCATCTTCTTGGTTCGAAATTTGTACTTCTCGAAGGAGCTGTTCATTAGATCGTTGGGTACGATCTTCAATGTGATGGTAAAACCATTCATGTTCTTAGGTTGGACTGGAGTGTCTTCTCTACTTTGATGTTTGGTACATTGATGGCGTAGTAAATTATACTTTCTACTGAATATATGTCCACACTCTTCACAAGGAAACGTGTGGGCTTGAACCTATGTGTATTCATCTGTCGTTGGAGATTATCTTTTCGACTAAAGGTTTGGTGACATATTCCACAATTTGGTCTTAATGGTTGACTTCTCTCAGTCTGACAGTAAGGCGCAGTTCTCGACATCTTGTAGAGTCTGCTGTCTTCATTCGTCTCAGATGTTGACTTCTCTCAGTCTGACAATATGGGGCAGTTCTGGACATCTTGTAGAGTCTTGCTGCTTTCATTGAGTGTCTCTGTTTAGTTCCTGGAACTTCGTTATGTATAGAATAACAAAATACCGAGGTTACTGTGAATTTAGGTTCTCCATATGCGCATTTCGACAACCTATGTCTCTTCAGTGCAGATCAAATCAAAATATTTGATTTGTATAGGTTTGATTTTAATAGGTAACGCCTCGCTTCTTTACATGTCTGTTCATTTCGAATGTTAGAAGCACAATGTCAGCTTTATTAATTATGTCTTGTTATATAGGCGATTTGACTGATTGAGCCCCTGTCAAAAACTCCTAACAGCCAGACAATAAGAGATGGGACTTCATAAATATGACCATTGGATTTAGAATAACAAAGATACCAAGAAAGCATATATCACACAACTATATAAGTGTATTTTGAAAAATGCACTGATTGGCCCACTGTCAAAATTTTGGACCCCTCTTAGCACTCATACCATAAGAGATAGCACTTTATAAATGTCACCATTCGATTTAGAAGCATGAAGTTACCCCCGAAAACATATATAACATCCTTGTAGTACTTGACTTACAAAAAATTTAAATTGGGCCATTCCCGAAAAGATTTGTGGAACAAAATGTCATACTTTCTCCCTTAGAACCGAGAGACGCCTTTTTTGGTGGACGTACCGAAGCATTTAAACTGTATGAACAGAAACAAGACATATCGTATGCAGACGTCACCCCACTGTATCCCTACATCAACAAGACCGGAAAAATACCCGTGTGACATCCCGAGATCATCACGGAGAACTTCCAGAATATACAGCAATACGAAGGACTCATCAAGTGTAAAGTCATCCCGCCGAGAGGGCTCTTCATCCCAGTGTTTCCGTCGAAAACTAATAACAAGTTACGAGCATTTACTGGAACTTGGATTATAGACGAAGTCAAGAAAGCCATGGAACATGGTTATGTAATTCAGCAGATATACGAAGAGTGGCACTTTAACAAGGATTAATACGACCCAACAACCAAGACAGGGGGGACTCTTTACCGAGTATGTGAATACCTTCTTGAAAATGAAGCAGGAAGCTAGTGGGCGGCCAGAATGGTGTCATAAAGGAGAAGACAAACATAACTACATCAGAGAGTACCATGAAAAGGAAGGCATACTTCTCGATTACAACAATATTAAGAAGAACCCGGGACTACGAGCTTTAGCCAAATTAATGTTGAATAGCTTCTGGGGTAAATTCGGCCAGAGAAGCAGCCTACCCCAAATCAAATACGTAATATGTGATCCTGCAGAATACTTCGACATGTTACCCAGCGA
The DNA here is from genome assembly GCA_002080025.1 of Modiolus philippinarum. Classification (NCBI taxonomy): domain Eukaryota; kingdom Metazoa; phylum Mollusca; class Bivalvia; order Mytilida; family Modiolidae; genus Modiolus; species Modiolus philippinarum. The sequence goes on from MJUU01064119.1 coordinate 75,139, forward strand.
TCAGATTCTCCTCATGGGTATCTATTTCGTCAGCAAAGAAATGGTGGAAATGAGATATCAGTATAAAGACGAGTTCGTGGAAGAGTCTGGACGTACTAACATAGTCATTGCCGCTTATACCACCGCCCAGGCAAGACTGAAGTTGTATAGTTATCTGGAGAAGTTGAACACCCGCGCCCTATACGCCGATACCGATTCCATTGTTTATACATCTCAAACTGGAGAATGGAGACCCCAATTAGGAGACTACTTGGGAGATCTTACGGACGAAGTACCCGACAACAAGATTACAGAGTTCGTCACTGGAGGACCGAAGAACTATGCCTACAAATTAGCCACACCCGATAGATTAGGAAATACGACCATATGTAAAGTTTGAGGAATCACTCTCAACTACAAGAACTCCCTCACAATCAACTACGACACAATAAGGATATGATCACAAACAACAGGGATTCCGTGAGGACCGTAAAAGACGATTACAAAATAGCCAGGGATAAGAAAAGGTTATTAACGTTACAGCAAGAGAAAGACTACAGGATCGTGTTCGATAAAAGAGTTGCCATGGACGACTACAGCACTAGACCTCATGGATTTTGAAAGATTAGACTTTTCCGTAATGGACAACTGAACGGTTTTACCATGAGATTAAAGATAGTGTCAGAAGGATAGACTATTCTCAGTGTAGATAACTTTGTATATTCATTGTATATGTAAAATAAAATATAGAACTGATATTAGTTTGTTCTTTATCATTGCAATGAGTGAAATCATGTATTGAAAACAGAAAATGGAAACACATATAGAGGCTTGGGTTTTATCGATATAGGCATTCTAAAGAGGTTAATTCTAAAGAAGTATAAAGTAACGGCTGGCAACAATAGACTAATAGAGCCAGATGAGGGGTGGAGAAAATACAAAACTAAGATAAATAAATATGAATAAGTACAATGGAGAACACAACACAAGACGGAGACACAGAAAAAAATATGAAAAGGGGATTTATTCGGAAAAAGAACAATGGAAAAATCTCTACCATGAACAGAAAAATAAGAAGTTATGGTACAATACAAAACAAGACAATAAGTACATAAAAACTAAATAAGTTATGGAATTGGTAGGGCGGTACTGAAAACAACGTCCCCCGCGTCCCACTACTCTCACATAGCTACACTACGTTTGTGTTGCTCTACGTTCAGGACGCTGGAAGACTGGTCTGAAAGTATAAGTCACGGTTGATTGTACGGGGGATGGAAAAATGAAATTTAACATAGGCCTTATGGGACCAAAGAGACGATATTCACTACTATTATATTAGAAACAAAGAAACAGTTGATTTCCACGCTGATATTGCCACGATGTGGTCCATGAATAATTCTATATCATATTCTGTTGTTGAGGTTATGTAGCATGCATGTAAATACTTGTAGAATTTGCTTCTATTACAACAAACATTTTCACTATTTGGATATTAAAAATATTAGATTTCATTTTTTTGGCAAATTTTTATAAGTCTCAAAGACCATTTAAATTATGTAATTCTACATTACAAACAATTGAAACCATAGCTTCAATTAAAACAGACATTTTCAAAATTATATTATTTCTAATTTTGGTATTTCCTGTAAATGTCAAAGACCACTATTTTTTAAATATTATTTACTTATCATACCTGTAGAATTTGTTATGATTTGAACACATATTTTCATTTACTGGATTTCAAAAACATTTGATTCTAAAGTTTATTCTGAAATTGTCCCCGATACATGAAACCGCTTCCAGGGGCTCAGGCTACAGAGATGCCGGGCGCGTCCCAAGTTGGTGGATAGGGGAATGCCATTTATATGTGGGGAAGTCAGGTCATAATACGAAAAGCCTGACCGCGAACCTTTGTATCAAAACTGTGTGGAGAAACGCCACGCTCCATACCATATAAAGACCCCTTTAATATTGATTTAAAGGGAGCTAGGTCTCGTATGGAATGCCAAGTTTCCTGCCCAACCCATTTCTTCCCTTTTCTAGTGCCAATCAAAACTCGTTACTCCGGTTGTCCCTTCCACCTTTATTTCTTTATTTCACCCCTTTGTTCCTTCGGTATTCTACTGCCGTTGTTTCTTTTCAACCAATATTTTTAGGATCTGTTTTGATTAGAATAGACATTTCCACTCATTAGTTTTTTGAAATATTTGATTCCGTTTATTTCCTGAAAGTCTGAAAGATTACATTTTGGGATTCTACATTGTAACCATAAAAATATAAATGAATTATGCTTAGGCTCTATAACAACCCTTTTCTGTGTCAAACATCACTGTCGTTTCCGACAGACATATCGATTGCAAAACTCTTGACCTTTGAGGGTAAGGGTATTACCTGCAATTTGTACATGTAGATAACTGTCTTTTCCGATAGCTCATCTAGTTTTTATCTGCATGATAAAATGTTGTATTTCATGGTTAAAAGGGTTGCCTGGCAATAAGTCTAATGCCTGGCCATTTTATTCAGGCAATATAGGTTTATTTCCCAGTCTTTAAGACTAATGCCTGAACCATTGAAGTCAGTAATATTACTGCCTAGGCATTAGCTTATTGCCTAGGAAATATGCTTAACGCCTGATTTGCTTATTGTCGCTAGCATATACACTTGAATTCATCTACCCCTACCTTCTTTATGAGCATTAAAAGACATCGCGATGTTCGATAGTCTTTCCCCAAATGGGAAAAAGAATAACATTGGTCCTTTTTCTACTTAATTTTTATTGTAACGTTTTCCAAGGAAACTTGAATGTATGTACATGTAGGTTTGTATTTCCCATCTTTCAAACCGCCTTTAATTTAAACGTGTAAGCAATGGACAATATTGACAATCTATGTCTATTTTCTTCAATTTTGGTTTATTCAAATGCAAAATAATAAATCGGTAGTGCAAGAGATAAAATAATGAAATGATGTGGAGTAAATGCACATGAGACAAAATCTCTACAAATACATGGTAAAACAGCGCTTTTATTGTTGTTCTTCATTTTGAAGTCACCATGAGGCCTTCGATAATGAGCTTTGCCGATACCTCAAAGTAAGTTCAATACGGCCCCTAGCACCGGTTTGAGTGGAATTCTTTGTTAAATGTCGAACAACGCTACAGCCATGTCTTTTCTGGTCACGGATGCGTGATTGTCAACAAACATAAATTAAACTGGCAAAGTGCTCTAACAATCATTGTCATCCGTTGCCCGACAAAAGTGCTAGTGTCTTCAGCTAGAAAGTAGGAATATTCCTCTCCTTGTTACGGAAATTGACACTTTTTTAAATTAATATCGTCCCTTTTGTAGTAAATCTAAAGTACTTAGATGACATCCGGAAAAAATACAGAGAGAGGTTTCTTTCAACTGCTACATTTATCTCTAATTCATGCATGGGAATCTAGGATCTAATATATAGGATAAGGTCTTACCACAAAAAAAAATATGTTACCTGCCACTTATGAAAATATACACTGTATCAAATTAGTGTACATGTATTTTCATGCCCTCAGATCGAGGATCGGGGGCATATTGTTTTTGTCCTGTCTATCTGTCTGTCTGTCTGTCTGTCTGTGCGTCCGAAACTTTAACCTTGGCTATAACTTTTGAAATATATAAGTATATAAGGTAGACTTTTGATACTTGGCAAGTGTATAGTTCCAGTCAAGAGGAACATAAATATGCAAAAAAAAATTAGGTCAAAAGTCAAAGGTCAAGGTTATAGGGGTCCAAAAGGGGTAAAATTGGGAATCTGGGGGCATATGTAGTGTTTGACAAACACACCTTGTTTTACAAAGAAGTTAACATGAATATGAAAATGTCATCCCATGAGGTAAAAGGTATATAAATATGAAAGCCTTATCACTCACCAAAAGATATACCAAATGTTTGGTTTTGAAGACCAGACAAACACACTGACTAACTTCAGACTGACCTATCTTCAATTCGAGGGTATTAAAAACATCAAAACAAAAACATCGTTCATATAAGGTATTTGTTTACGAGGAGACAATATATGGTTGATGTACATTACAAAACAAAGTTGTTCGTCAAAAAAAAAAAAAAAAAAAAAAAAAAAAAAAAGACGTAGCAAAACGAGACTACTTTCTTTTTAATTCACACGTCGGACATTGTTACGATTCATGATATATAGCGGAATAATTTATAGCATTCTTCTGGAGATTGTGTTTTATATTCTAGAGCCGAATCCAGTGAACGATCTTGGGGTAGGAGCAGAGATTATAAGTCCATTTATATTGACTGTATGAAAGTGTCTGGGTACTGACGGTACAGTTGTTGTGTATTTGCTGAGCTGTTGCACATGAAAACACGTCTTGTAACAATGCCGGAAATTTGTCGTGCATGTTTTATGACAACTGTCGTTTACATCTGCTGTAGAATTATTCTCACGGGAAACACATCCAATGATTTTACAAGTAAAATACGTATCACCACAGTCATTGCGACACAATGATACTTTATGCTGTATAACGGGATTTATTGTTGTTCCGAGAGGCATCCCTTGGGAAAAGGTTAGTTGAACATTGGTTGTAATTATGGACAGAAGCAGTACGTATCTGATCATTTCCTGAAAGACAGAATCAATACAGGGAGTTGATATAAAAGTGTCAATTATAAAGTAATTTAGAGAACATTTTGTTTATTGCTATCAGTTTTCACGGAATTATTATTACTAAAACAAATGAAATAATCTCACTACGTGTGACAATACTCATCATATTTTGTGATACTGTTACCGAGGTGGTGTTTTCGAACTACTAAGATATATCTTAAGCACAAAGCTTACGACCTGTGATCACCTAACGTCACTCCTAAGATGTTATCTCGAAGTTATCATCTGATTTTAGGACATATCCTTAACATCTCTAAAAATGCTCAAAGTGTGTTTTTAAGTTTGAAAAGCAAAATTTGCCTCAACACTATTTCTTGAAACAACGGCAGTAGAATACCGAAGGAACAAGGGAAGCGATGATTACAAAACTCGAAGTCCAAAGACATGGCAGAAACGGTAACAGATAAAAACAAAGACAAAACAAGGACGTGAGACAGCTACAATGCACGGAAATAAAAAGATAACAGTAAGAACTAAGGCACTCATAGTGTGAACTCCCATGGAAACCGGGGGTGACATCAGGTGCTCCGGAAGGGTAAGCATGTCCTGCTCCACTAGCGACACCCGTCACACGATCAGAGAGGTATATGTTGTTTTGAAAGTTCTGATATGTAGCTGATTGGAATTGTCATTTTCTAACCCTTAGACAAAACCAATAAAAATCCTTGGTACTTGTTACTTCTCTAACCCTCAAACAGTACCAAGGTCAAAACTTTGAAAAAACTGTAGTAAGTCTCCGGAGTATTAAAACATTAACCAGGACAAATCAGTAGCACGAACATCACCGACGAAGACAAAACTAAAATGTTACAGTATGATACACAAGACAACACAAAAAAACTGAAACCACTGATAGTGTGAACTCCCATAAAAACCGAGAGTGACATCAGGTGCTCCGGAAGGGTAAGCATGCCCTGCTCCGCTAGCGGCACCCGTCACACAATCAGTGAGTCAATCCGGGGTTGAGTCAAATCCGGTTATGTCAAATCCGTGAAGACGTGAAATCTAGCTGAAAATGTCCGTTTTCATTTGGGACACAGACACGTCATATCTGTCAATGATGTCATGGTGACGGCCATAGAATTTCTGAAGGGATGAAAGTAACAAAGGCTGAACAAATCCCTGACTAAGCAGCTTTTGGGACAGTGTTTTTGCTCTAACTAAAAAGTCACTGTATAAACTGCATGCCCGACAGTAACGAATCAACTGTGAAATGTACACTCCATAGGCTGGAGAGGCAGGTATATTGCTGCTCAGAAAGGGAAAGTTCACAATTGGGAAGTTAAAATCATCACGTTTGTCATACAGCTTAGATTTCAAGCGTCCATTTTCGTCAATGTAAATTAAAAGATCTAAATACGAAGCTGAAGTAGGTGTATCGGTAGTCTCTTTAATTTCAAGCTCATTGGGATAGATCTGGTGTAAATATTCCTTGAATTTTGGATTATTAAGAGAAAGTACATCGTCTATGTAGCGGAAGCTGAAATTGAAGGACTGGGCTAAATGTTTTTGTTTTTTCTGTGTAAGCCCTTGTAAAAACTTGAAACTGACACGAGACATTAACTAATATTCACATTCAAAAGTTCTCGGCAAATCTTGAACTTAATATTTGGTTATCGAAATAGCTATATGTAAAACTCAAATTATAATACCTTCGAGATTTCGGAAATTATAGTAATAAACGGGAAAACAATGCTATTAATTGTTTCAATCTAATTTATTTTTAGGTAAAGTATATATGCAGCAATTATTTTTTGCTAGAATCGTTGGTGTAACATGTTGTGCAACTCAATAAAAGGGAAATGAGTGAAATAATTTTACTAAAAATGTCATTTTACTAATAAACTGAGTATTCTTTGTCATTAAAATACAAAAACCATTTCACCCGACAATGATTCAGGTGTTAATTTCATCAACATCCGATCGCACTATTTCTAGAAACTAACATGTGACATTTACATGATTGACCAATCAACGAAAGTTCAATTTTTACATTTTTAAGTTCTCGGTAATCCTCGAACCTTAAAATGTGAAAAATTTTCCGATCTCGTTTAGAGAAATATACGTAATTAACGAGAAACAATGCTAGAGACTATATTCTGATAATTTTTGGCGATATTTTACAAAACGCGGGATTTTTTTGATATCCAAAACCAATGTGTTCTTTCTAAGATTAATGTCAAGAGACATTGTCGCCTTCTTTATACTGTCAAAATATGGTGTAGTCGAAAATAAATAATGTAATAATTTACAAAAAATCACTGACCACCGAGAACAACATTTTCTCTTAATTTCTAGTAAATTAAACAACGCCTGACCGGTATGATAATAATATATTCCATTACATCTATGGAGAGAGGACAATTCGTTTGAAATTTCCAGCCTAATCTATTTGGAACATAATCCTTGGTGTGTTACGTAATGTCATTTAAGAAAAAAATTCTAAAAATTAACCAGGTAAATTATGAAATTTTTCACATCTTGTTAAAAAAATTCTAATGTTTAAAAACTCGGCAAGCCTCGTTTTCGAAAAATTTATTTAACTTGATGTTAGAAATTTCATAATTGCAACTTAAATGTAGTTCTCGTCGTAGAAACTTTATATTTATGGAGAGTATAGTAATGTATTTCTAACGCATGTCAGGAAAAATGAACACACACAGGAAAAAGAAAAAAAAATAGTAAAAAATTTGTCCCCTTAATGTAAACATATTTTATTAATTGATAAATAACATGCATTATACAATATAAACTAGAACAATTTCAATACTAAATCAATGAAAGGGATTCGAAAACAAGAACAAGTCTTACCCGTTTCCCGAAATGAGATAAATTACATGTAAATAAATTATCAGAGCACACATATAAAAATTACAAGATTTTATAATAATCATGTTGTTTTTCACAAAAGCATATATACACTATATATATATATATATATATATATATATATATATATAGAGAGAGAGAGAGAGAGAGAGAGAGAGAGAGAGAAACGTAAATTTATGATACGATTTAAAACACGTAATTTTGACAAATTAAGGAAACAAAGACAGACATAAGAAGTTAAACTAGAAGGAGTTGTGTATTAATATAATGTGACATTTTTTGGGACCGGTAGTGAAGAAATCAACTGTGGTGCTAACATTGGCAGTGATTGCTTAATTCATAATCAATTCGAGAATCTTTTACTTTTTAATATAAAGTTTTGTACTGAAATAAAAATGTGAATATTCTGTATCTGAACCGAAGAGTAATAAACTGGAAAAAATATTACAAGGACTATCAAGATAGTGTATATGTTGTTCCCTGATTCGTGTATATTTTTTGCATTTAAGCAAAAAGTGGTCCTCACACTCCATTTGTCCACAAAAACATTTTGGATAATTAACTAGGTTTAACCAGCTACATTTCATTCTGAGTCTCGTATGGAGAATTTGTCCCATACGATAACCAGAATAGAAATGTGACGGTGGTTTTGTCAGTTTACCTTTGAAGAACATTGAAGAACAGTTTAAAGCTTTCTAATGAAGAACTTGTTTGTACATGGTGGGGTAGGGCATTCCATACTTTAATCGTTGAAGGAAGAAAACAAAGATTAGTCCTGCATAAGAAAGATGGTACAGAATTTTGATTACGTGCGCCATATGAATGAATGTCGTGAAATTTACCTAAAATTAAATCCATCAGATAAGAAGGTGTTAGATTATTTCATACTTTATACATATATGCAAGTCTATGGGTTTCCCTTCTAACACTCGATTTTTCCCACCCTGTTTCTTTGTATAGATTTGAGAAAGAAGTAAGCCGTGTTCCATCTGTCACAATCCTAGCGGCCGCTAACTATACGTTTTCTAACTTGTGAATCAAAAGAGCTGTTGAATTATCCCGTATTACCCGTATTCTAAAATTGGTCGAATATAAGTCATGTCTATTTTTCTAACGTTTTCCTAACTTAAATGAATTGAAATTTTCTTATGATATTTAATTTGGTGTACGCTTTTTGAACTAAAATATCAATATGTTTATGCAAATTAACATTATCAGATATAATAACACCCAATTGTTTATGTTCACTCACGGTTACTTACTGGGAATTGTCCATAAATAGATTCGGCTGATTTGGTTTGTTTACTTTCCGGGAAATTGTCATACTATCAGCTTTATTTGCATTAAATGACTAACCATTTATTGGACCATACTTGTATTTTCTGCAAATCTTCGTTTAATCTCTGGGCAGCTAATACAGGATCGTCAATAATTAAATATAGACTAGTATGATATCAATGATAATATCATTTATAAAAATGAGAAACAAAAGAGGGTCCAGGATTAATCCTTGTGGAACGTCTGCTTTAATTTGACGCTAGTTGGAATTCTCGTTATTTATATCAACACGTTGTTTTCTTTTACTCGAGTAATTTTCAAACCACTGTAGTAACTTTCCACCAATACCCATTTTTTGTAGCTTTAATAAAAGTCCTTTATGCCATACCCTATCGAAAGCTTTACTTATATCACAAAATATTACCCGAATTTCCTTGCATAGATGTATTTTTAGGACATAACAACATTCTTTTAAATACGAGGGCTTATAACATCGGTCCCGATGGCTTTAGAGGTATCTTAGCTCATCAAAATATCTTTTACATCAGATTCAGTCAAAGGTATGACTTCTAAGTTAAGATCTATCAAGTCACCCTGTTCAGGTAGACTATGATAAGTATCATCCAAATTTGACTGCTCACAAAAATAAATATTAAAAAAATTTGACTTGTCATAATCGTTATCTATAAGTGCATCATTGATTTTTTAATGGGGGAATCGATCTATTATTTTGCCTGCAAGAAGAGTTTTAACAAGATTCCACCAATTTTTTGTTTTTGGATCTTCATGGTTGATTTTTTTTCTGACAAATTATCGTAGTAGCTATTTTTAGCATTAACAACGGCGACATTACACGCGTTTCTAATTTTTCGAAACTTCTCCCATATATTAGGGTTATTAGATTTTTTGGCTTTCCTATGAGCCCTATTTTTCATACGAATCATTTGTTTTATAGTGTTGGTTATCCAAGGCGCGTCGTCCCTTTTTTAACAGTAATAAGTCTGGAAGGTTGTGGTCATAGAGTTAGTGGTCTACCTGTATTGGGTTTTATTTGTACAATGTATGTTTATTATACTATAGGGAAACGGGATGGAGAAAGGGGAGGTTTCGGTACCCATAAACCGGTGTAACCCTACCGCTGGCTGTTGCCAGTGCCGGTACCAAGCCTAGCTATCCCGAGTTCCTATCGTTATCTATGGTCGTCTTTTGTCATTTTATTATTTTTCTTGTGCAGTTCTCTTGTTGATTGTGACATGTGATTGTAATGTTCGGCCATTGTAAGTGTTTCCTGTTATCTTCCCTTCATTATCAAATTCATTGACTCCTTCATAAATAATTTCAGTTAAATCCATGGTGATTTCATCAATATTATCAGTTTTGAAAACAATATTCCAATTAATATTAGACGAATATTGACAAATGGAGATACATTAAAATTTACGTTTCCAATGTTTATCCTGAGTTTTAGGATGAGTTAGTACTCCAATGACTGGCAAATGAAACCGCGTCTGGCTAAGCAAAGGACTACCAACCTCTGAGATTATAACGCTGGAAGGGTCCTTTACAATTATAAGATCCAATAAAGACTCACAAGTCTCAGTAAAATCGGTAATTTCATTTATTAACTGATGATATTGATCAAGTACGTTTGTTATTTTGTTATTTGAATTACTATTATTCTGATCAATATTGAAATCACCAGTTATCAGTACGTCCAAGTTTGTATTTACAGCAGACTCAACAGTTTGCCTCAAGTAAACCCACGTTTGCTGACTACTGTTTGGGGGAATATAAAACGTTCCATACAAATATTTCCTATTCTTCAATTTTATTTCAAGCGATTAGCATTCTAAATTAAAACATGCAAGTCAAGTCGTGTTGTACAAACAATATTTTCTTTCTCATAAACTATTACGCCGCCTCCTTTATGATCACGTCTATCGTTGCGATATGCACAAAACGACGGGATAGCTATTTGTTCGTCGGTAATGGTTGGATTCAACTAACTTTCTGTGAAGGACATTATATCGTAGGAATTATACTCGGTTGAAATCTGATTTAATTTCGGAAGTAAACTTTGAACTTTTAGGTGAATAATTGATACGCCTTTTTCGAATATACACATTTCACTATCAGATCCAGTAGAACTGAAAGAGTAACTATCAGTATCTGTGTCAGCTGGACAAGGGTTAGATTCAATGCCAGCTATTAACAAAAGCGTATTAACTGTAAAGCATAAGAAAGATATGAAAAGGACAAGAGAGATATCATTTGTTCGAAGATTGTTGGGCACATCTAAGACGTTACGTGAAGAATTTTCTGAACAATTCATTTTTACAAGATAAACTTCAGTATAAATATTAAAGGCAATGCACGTAATCCATACTGGAATATCAATGTGATACAAAAAACTTCAGAGATACTCTTCTTTGGCTTTCTTGCAGTATGGTAAAACAGACCTATTTAGTCTAGGATGATGTTTATTTCGCTGAACTTGATTACTCTTTATTCAGGGCCTATTCCGACCTGCCGTTGGGTGTGGGGTTTCCTCACCGTTCATTAAAGATTTTATGGTGGCTTTGAGTTGTTATTACTCCCTTTTGGGTAGTTGTCTCTTTGACACATTCCCCGTTTCCCTTATTTTTCTATTTGTCCCCTTCTTATATACAACGTTCAATAGAGCTTTAGATTCTAATATGGCTCTTAATAATCTTCAACCAGTTTAATACTCAATAAACGCGTACTTCGTACGTTCGCAAATGGTATCGGAATAAGAATAAAAAGCAAAAAAACCATGTTTTTTTTGTCTTGGTTTATGACGGAAATAAAGGTTAAGGACATTATAGTTAACCATGCCGTTAAGACATGCGAATGTGCATTGTTTTACTTTGAGTTTGCAGTTGTTTGTAAACTTTAGATTGTGTGTTGCTACCTCTTAGACTCAGACAAAAATGAAGACGGGAAATCCGTTCTCTTTTGTGGTTTCAGAATGGAAAAATCCATTTTCTGTCACATCAGATTAAAAATAATCCTTGCTAATGCCCTGGTTTAAATAGAAAAAACCCAACAGATGCTTTAATGACAAAAGCCATATACCCGCAATGAATTATTTCTTAAATTTACCCCATGTTACCACATTTTAATATGTGACAAGGCCAATATAGAACTAATTACATGTACCTACCTGTTTTATGTCAATCTACATGTACATATTATATTGGAGAAATGTACACATATTCTTATCAGTAGTCGTCAACTTACTCTAAGTGTTTAAGTTGTCATTGTTTTACATGTAATTATAGATCCTAAGATGGACCAGTGATATATCTGAACAGCAAATAAAACGCGTACTCAAACGAAATTCCAAATATATCCAGTATTTTATGCTACAATTTTTCAACAATTCAATAAATTAAATTTGCTTAAACCTGCATAAAAAAGTTTTGAATGGTAAATATTGAAACTACGCAAGTAGTATAACGGGACACCCTAGAACACTTTTTGTCCAGGTGCCCGTAGTGCATTCTTTGTAAAATATTTCTACAGTACCCTAGTTTTCCTTAAAATATGCAAATTAGTTCAAGAGGGGATTTGTGCCCATATAGAGGGCACTGCAATCGTTATTGACGAAGAGCCAATGTACTTTAGTGTGTCATTGACCTCACCCTAACCCTATCTTAGGTGTTGTCACTAGTTTTGCTAAATATTGTTGAAAATTAAGGAGTACCTCTTTCATGCAAAGCTCCTTTGGTGATTTTGACTTAAATTTAGATCATATTGGTTATTTGTTCTCTATCAGTTTTAACATCTTTTAGTGTATGGTCTTCCAAACATTTAGACTTTATATGTACTGAAGGGACATAAGTTGTCGAAATGCGCATATGCCGAACCTAAATTTGAAGTAACTACGGTATTTAGTTATTTGCCATAAGCTTTGGTATCACCCTACCTCTATCCACATCCAAGGTATTTTCTTTCCCAGGTCTCGGCTTTTGGTTTGTTTTTACGTGTCAAACGTGGTATGATTGATTAAGCTGTCCCAAGTTGTTGTCAATGGTCTCGCCATATATAGTTCTGTCCATGGTGTTTTTCACCCTCTCTAAACCAGCTTTGGTCTAGCCTTTAATCAACCTAGCTATTTTATTTCTGCTCTCTCTCTTACCCAGTTACCTAAGCCTAACCTTTAACCTTACACTTATTTTGTACTAACCCTAACCTTTCTTTTGTTAGATCGGTAATGTTTGGTTTTGTTCATGACTTACATTAATGTTCCTTATTTGTAGTTTTTTCTTGACCTCTAGTTACAGTCATTTCCTTTTTGGATGTTTTTTTTTCACATTTAATTGGAGTTATCTAAATTTTATCCAACTCAAACCCTATTACATATAACACTTATCGCATCACTAATGTTTATGACAGTACCCTTACCCTAATGTATATTACAGTAACCTTAACCCTGATGTATATTAATAAACATAACCTTAATATATATGCATGTGACAGTAATATATACTAACCCTTTGGTTTATAACAGTAACTCTTTGGTATATAACAGTTACCCTTTCCTTAAGGAAGACTAAGGAGTATCTCCCTCATGCAAAGCTCTGTCCTTAACTGATTTTAGCTTTTCATTTAAATCATATTGGTTTTTTGTTCTCTATCAGTTTATTTATGGTCTTCCAAACGAAACGTTTAGATTTTATCTTCGCTGAAGAGACATTAGTTGTCGAAATGCGAATATGCAGAATAGAATTTCAATTCACAGTAACTTCGGTATTTAGTCATTTAATGCATAGCAGTTACCTTATCCCTAATTTATATTACAGTAATCTTAACACTCATGTATATAAACCCGACTTCAAAAGATAACCTTTGACCCGATACCTTATCTTATACCTTAACCTTAACCCAACAACAATTCAATCTTAACCTTACCCTAACAATAACGTTAAACATTGCCTTAATCACCCAAACCCGAAGCTCTCTCACTTAGCTCTTATCCACCAGCTCTAACTCTAACCCTAAGTCCTAACTGAAGCTAATACTAACACTATCTCTAACCCTTGTATATTAATGGCCTTGAAACATCCTTGAACCTAATCTAACCCCACGTCAACTTAAACATAATCCCTACTAATCCTTGCTAAAGCTACTACTAAACCTAACACTAATCTAACTGAATCACCTTAACCTAGAGCTTTATAACTTAGCCCTCAACATTGGCACTAGCTCATACTAGCTAATACTCATACCGTAACACAATCTGGAATTCTTGTATATTCATAGGCCTGAAACAACCTTGAACCTAACTGAATCTAATACTATTACTAATTTCTCAACCCTAACCTTTAAGCTATTCACCCATACACTAACACTAAGCTCTTAACCCTTGTATATTTATTGCCCTTTAACTACTTTGAACCTTAAACCAACCGCATTTAAACCTGAACATAACCCTTACTAATCCTTACTTATTATAGTCCAAAAAATAGGCATGAACTCTAACTTAAAAAACATTGTTCTCTATCGGTTTTTGAATATCTTTGAGTTTATTGTCTTCCAAATTTTTAGATTTTATCTGCACTGAAGAGACATAAGTTGTCGAAATGCGCATATCCAGAAATTAAATTCACAGTAAGTTCGGTATCTAGTTATTTATTACCACTGGGTCGATGCCTCCGATGTTGGACTAATAGTCCCCGAGGGTATTCACCAGCCCAGTAGTCAGTACTTCGGTACTGACCCGAAAGCCGATTCTATTTGAAACCTTACAAAATCTTAATTTTTGTAAATTTTGTTACAAAACTAAGGAGTATCTCCCTCATGCAAAGCTCTGTCCTTAGCTGATTTTGGCTTTACATTTAGATCATATTATTTTTTTGTTCTCTATCAGTTTTTGAATATCTTTGAGTTTATGGTCTTCCAAATTTTTAGATTTTATCTGCACTGAAGAGACATAAGTTGTCGAAATGCGCATATGCAGAAATTAAATTCACAGTAAGTTCGGTATTTAGTCATTCACAGAAAGTTATTTTCTTTTCTTTAATGACGTTATCATATTTAATTATAATTATCTCCTTTTTATTCAACCCTGACCTAAGTTGATATGACACACGGGTACCATAGTAACATAAATCGAGGGGTTACTGCCAGAAGGTCGTGAGTGCAGTTTTTGTAACTTTCGGGAAATTGAGTTTAAAAGTTCGTGGATAATTTGCCAGTCCCTTCTTTGACTGACAGACGTTCTATGATATTGTTTTTATTTTCAAATGTTGGGTTAATGAGATAATCGCTAATTAATCACTTACGACCTTTTTGCATTTCACAATTGTGTCGTAGATTTGAAGACATAAAGGAGTAAATGCACTTATGACTTTTTTGCATATTATAGTTTTGACTTATACTTCAGGGCAAAAAGACGTAAAAGCATTATGCGACTTTAGAACATTAATTTTTCGTGCATTGAACTTGAGATAAAAGTGTATTTATGACACTGTGGTTATAGAAATAATTTTCTTATATAATATTTTAGGAAAAAATTAACAGTACATCATTTACAAAACATCTTAAGTCGCACTTTTTGGAGAGTTCTATTTACGAAAGATTTTAGAATATATGATTGATATCTTTACTTTGTAAAGTTATTGTTTTCATTGTTTCTTTTTTACACGACCGTAAACAAATTTGCAGTCATATTATGATGTGTCATTCGCCGCGGCTTCAGTGGACAGCATAACTTTGCTTCTAATGGAGGGATCATCAAATTTGAGTTTGGAGATTCTTCGCAATATGGTTCTAATTTCGGGTGGAAATGGGGTCCAAAGGAGTTAAATAGGGTGTTTTTCACATTTGACTGTAGAATCTTTATAATTTATTTAATTCAGATTAGGTTTGTTTTATTCTATTGCTCATAAAATTGCGCAGCTGTACTTTGTCTATGGATCTGAGGTAGTGCTTACCATTTTTGAGGAACAAGAAGGCCAAAGAGTAACAAAAAGAAAAATTGAAGTTTTTATTTTTTTTTATCAGATATTTTTGTTCCTAAAGGTTTCTTGTAGCAAGTTTAACATTAAAAATCTCTTCAATAAAGAAAAGGCCGGAAGGAGGGGCCAAATGGATGAAATGATGAACTTAAAATTTTTGTCAGATTTTGATGCAGTTTTTTCTGTAGGTTTTTTATAACATGTGTAGATAAATGTGTGTGATTTCTTGTGCTATGTGGATGGGTCCAAAATGGAAACGAAAACTTTCTATATATCTATGGCTCATGTGTGGTCTGATGAGAATTGGTGATGATTATTTTGGTTCAGTGCACATTGATGAACCATTTTGCAAACACAAATGCTTTTTTGTTAAACTTTTCATCAAGATGGTCCGTGGATGAAACGGACCCAAGATAATCTAATATATCTGTTTCTTTTATTTTAAGTGATCTTACCCTAACTGGTATTGTCTGAACAACAATGCTTGAAATGTAATTTTCTTTCAGATTCTTATAACTGGAAATAATTATCTTTTGTTTTTACTGAGTATTTTAAGTATATTTTTTCTGACTTTCTATCTTTCTATCTTTTATTTGTTCATTCCTCTTCCTGTTATTCTTTCTCTTTCTTTGCATTTTCCATCTATTTTGGTTTTAATCTGCATTATTCTCTTAACATTTTAGAATTCTTAGATGTAACTTTTTTTGCACTTTTATACTGTGAATGATTTCTTCGAATTATATATATTTTAATTTGCTGTGGCTCATTTTCTGCCATCGAAAGTACTTTTGTGGGTAAAATGCCAAAGAGCAAGCAAGATTCCGTTATCAATATCTTTTACCATAGGAAAACATTTTATTGGAACTTAATTTCTTTTCCTCGTAGTCTTATTACTTTGGGCTTCGAAGCACCTCTCTATGTATTAATGTGGAAAATTCTTCTGTTGTGCATTAACAGGCATTCGTCGCCACTGTCTATTTCTCGTCGTTCTAACCAATTATTGAATAGCGTTATTATCAAGTTAATGATAATGCGTCTTATACAAATATCATACTAGTACCTGATAACCTTAATTGGCTTCTATGAGGGAGATCTCCCTCATACCAGCCAATCTCAGGGGGAGATTTTACGTAACGACATTTTTTTCAACAAAAACTTGTAATTATACATGAAGAAGAGAGGATATGAAATGGAAGAAATCATTTATTTAAGCTGTTAGATGAATTTCTAAAATCGAAATTCTACCATGCTTACGAAATTATGCATCATATTTCATAATTTTGCCAAGAAAGCAAAACAAATATGAGAATACTGTTGAAAAATAAGGGAGGTTTAGGGGAGAAAAAGTAGTAAGGGGGAGATTTTGATCTCCCTTGAGGAAGATCCATTCAAAGGGAAATTATGCTCCTAAAAGGGAGTCTCCCCCTTAAAGAGGGAGGGTTAACAGGTATTGAAATATTGGCTTGCAGGGAAGTTTGCCATGCTCATATATCATGCATCGGGTACTGGTAACTTTACTAGAATTGGAACTACTTGCTTTTTCAATAGTGCCAAAAATGCCTTTTAATATATAGAAACACTTCGCTTGCCTACCTTTCCCCTTTTTTTCTTCATCTTTAGAGGTACAAAGTATGAATCCGAATTGAATTCTGAATTTCAGACTACTGGATTTTGAATTGTCATCAGATATCTCTTAGTTTTAGGGTTTAAATTTGGTGCAAACTTTCCGTTTGATCATGTTTCTGTCAATATATGTTTTGCTATTGTTTGTTGAATATTTACTTTATTTCATCTTTAATCTAAGCTGTTATCATTGGTTCTTAAACACTTTCATTTGACAAACAGGTGATTCAGTTGATTATTCATTGATTCACAATGATCTTTCCTGTTCGTTCATTTGTTCTTTTCTTTCACATTTTTGTAATACAAATGTACCAACTTGTTTATTAAAACAACTTTATTTGTTGACACTTCTATTTAATTCTCTGATATATTGACCGGATATATTGACTGATAACGATTCATCTCCTTTACAAAAATCTTCATGAAGAAAGTTCTTAGGTGGCAGTAAAAGGACTTTTTAGAATGTTTTGAGGCAACGAATCTTTCATGAAATTCGCAATCTTTAATTGTCACTGCAATGTAACATACTTACTACCTTAATTAGAAGTTAAGCATCTATAAAGGGTCATAAATGCCCTTTGATGTCGAATGTATCTACTTTTCTTCAAATCAACAAAAAGTCGTAAGTGCACTTAAGATATTATGGAAATCTAGAATCATTATTAATGCACTTAAGATGTTTGGATTTTAATTAATTGCTAATTGATTAATTAAGTTAGAGCTATAAATTTCTGGTATGTTGTAAACCATTTGTTAAGAGTCTCAATTATGTAAAAAAGTGAAAAATGGTAAAAACTGCACTTTCGACCTTCTGGCAGTAACCCCTCGAAATACTCTTCAAAATAGATACATAGCTGTGTTTGTCAGCTGCACAACAAAACCAATTTCTAAGCTCATGACTTCATTGCTTACTACAGTCAAAGATAGCCTAAATATTTATGGCTATAAAGTTCTCTCAAAAAGCGGGTTGAATCAGACGTGGATTCTCTTAAAACTCGAAAGACTTGTTAGAATATCTATCTGCCCGCACAAAAGTGTAAAAATATTAGATCTTTACATTCTTTACTTCTCGACCACATGATAAGTCAGCCATTAATTACTAAACACAGTCCTAAACATGTCTAGGGCTAACCATGGCTTACATGTGTTTAAATCTTTAACACCGTTTAAACAGTGATGTCATAAAACAACCACTAAGTTTAATAATAGCAAGTACAAAAAACACAAAAAAATGAAAACGGAACTTGTACTTTGTTTTAAGGTTTTTGATTTCTCAGCAGCGGCCCTTTATATTTTCTTTAATAAATATAAAATACATTGTAAATGTTGATTTAAACTGAAAATGAGTAAAAAATCATAGTGTCAAAAGTTACATGTATTCAGATTTTTTCACCTTAAGTTTTGATAATACGTACCTTTTTAAATGCTGACAGTCTACGAATACACCATATTTTCGTAATTAGCCACAATCAAATATACAAAATATAAGCCTCCGTTATGAATTGAGCAAATCTCTGTTTTTTTATGTTTCGATTTTTATTATTTTCATTAAGGATCAGTATCATGATGAAAATCATATTCCCTCTTTTTTGAAATATTACTGTAATAAAGCTTACTCCACAAGCGGTGTGAATCAAATGTGGATTCTTAAAAATTCAAAAGATCTGCTTGAACAGCTATCCTCAACCATTCTTACCCATTGCCATAGCATTCAAACCTTTGACTTTTCTACTCTTCATACAACCCTGCCACACAATAAACTTAAAACAGTAATTGCAGATTTAATACATCAATGTTTCTGTACTAAAAGTATAGGACGCAGATACACCTATTTAGTTGTAGGAAAAGATAAGACATATTTTGTTAAGAACCACACTGATTCAAACAAGAAGTACACCGAGACTGACGTAATCAAAATGTTAGAATTTTTGATCGACAATATTTTTGTCGAATTCGGAGGTGGTGTTTTCCAACAGACAATAGGGATTCCTATGTGCGCCGCTTTAAGCTGACCTTTTCCTTTACTCGTACGAGGCCAGTTTTTGCAAGGACTTACTCAAAGAAAACAAAAATATTTAGCCCAGTCCTTTAATTTCAGCTTCTGCTACATAGACGATGTACTTTCTCTTAATAATCCTAAATTTAAGGAGTATTTACATCAGATCTATCCCAATGAGCTTGAAATTAAAAAAAACAACTGAAACACCTACTTCAGCTTCGTACCTAGATCTTTTATTGTATATTGACGAAGATGGACGTTTGAAGTCTAAGCTGTATGATAAGCGTGATGATTTTAATTTCCCAATTGTGAACTTTCCCTTTCATAGCAGCAATATACCTACCTCTCCAGCCTATGGAGTGTACATTTCACAGTTGATTCATTACTGTCAAGCGTGAGTTTGTAGTGATTTTTTGAACAGAGCAAAAACACTGTCCCAAAAGCTGCTTAGTCAGAGATTTGTTCAACCTATGTTAATTTCATCACTCAAGAAATTCTATGGCCGTCACCATAACATCATCGAAAGATATGACGTGTCAGTATCCCAAATGAAAGTGGACATTTTTAGCTAGATTCACGTCTTCCCGGATTTGACTACCGACTTTGACATTTTCCTGGATATACCCACTTACGGTGTGACGGATGCTGTTAACAGAGCAGGACATGCTTACCCTTCCGGAGCACCTGATGTTACTCTCAGTTCACTGTAGTTCACACTGGGAGTGCTTTGTCTTGAATGTTGTGATTTCTGTTTCTGTGCTTTCTGTCTGTCTAGCGTCGATATTTTGTGTCTGGCGTCATTGTTTTTTGTGTTCTCGTTTTGGCAATGCCTTTGAACGTCGATTTTTGTAAATTTCACTCCTTTGTTCCTTCGGTATTCTACTGCCGTTGTTTTTTATCAAGGGTATCAAACCCTTTTATACGTAGAGAACAAATAAAGGGATGTGGAGTAAATGTACATGGTACAAAATCCCTATAAACGCATGGTAAGATTAAGGAAATTGAACAAGTCTTTAATTGTTGTTCTTCATCTCAAAGTCACCAAGAGGTCTTCAACAAAGAGCAAACACTCCTACCTCATAGTAATTAGCTGTTCTTAGGCCGTTTTGCTAGGCGGTCCTGGCTTTAAGGTTTACCCTGAACTGTAACATTTTTTAAATTTGTTTCCGGATTATAACTTGAGTATCTTGCATTGGATCAAAATCAAGCTCGGTCACGTGCTTGTCTATCACCAAAGACAAAATCCTATCGATTTCCAGGTTTTTATCCCCAAGGTAAAGGCCACATTTGCTAAAAATAGACTAAAATTTCAATAAACAGTTCTTCGGCTGTATATCTTGTTGTAACTAAACTTCTTCTGGTGTACATCTTGTTGACACTGGCAAAATCCATTTGCCCTGCTGTATTTCTCCTTCTTCATGTTAATTCCGTGTAATTGTGCTTACACAATACAGCATGTTTTACTTGAATGTGTCGACATTTCACGCCATGTTATAGCTGAAATATTGCTGGAGGTAGCAATCAATCAATCAATCATCAATCTTCATGTTAACATGGGCAGAACACATTTGTCCTGCTGTACATCTTGTTGTAACTAAACTTCTCCTGCTGCACATCATGTTGACACTGGTAGAATACATTGTCCTGCTGTATATCTTGTTGTGACTGAAGGTCTCCTGCTGTATATCATGTTGACACTGGTAGAACACATTTGTCCTGCTGTATATCTTGTTGTGACTGAAGTTCTCCTGCTGTATATCATGTTGACACTGGTAGAACACATTTGTCCTGCTGTATATTTTGTTGTGACTGAAGATCATGTTGACACTGGCAGAACACATTACATTTGTCCTGCTGTACACCTTATTGTAACTGAAGTTCTCCTTCTTAATGTTGACACTGGCAGAACACATTTCTTGTTGTGCCTGAAGATCTTCTGCTGTATATCATGTTGACACTGGCAGAACAAATTTGTCCTGCTGTACATCTTGTTGTAACTAAACTTCTCCTGCTGTATATCATGTTGACACTGGTTGAACACATTTGTCCTGCTGTATATCTTGTTGTGACTGAGGTTCTCCTGCTGTGCATCATGTTAACACTTGCAGAACACAGTTCTGTAAAAAATGTTTAACTGGGAAAACAAAATCGACCTGTTTTACACCATGTTGTAACTGAATTTCTCCTTCTGAACATACTGTTTTAACTTGCAGGGCAAAGAAGCCTATGATATCAATGTAATACGAAGATAAGTGCAACCTATAGAAGGGTGTCAAGAAAATTGTATGTGTTGAATTGCTCCAATAACTCACAGAAGACTTTTGATTTTTTTTTATCAGGTCATTGTTGTCACTACTTGAAAATGCCTTTATTGAACACAAAACATGTAGATCCTTTAAGCTTGACTCATTAGACTTGACTGTAAATATACAGTTACTCCCTTGATAGGTCGGAAGGAATTGTTACGTTTAATTGAAGATTTTAGTAACTAGTGCATTTGTAACTGAATTTCCGAATGAATACATGCATCCTAATGACTACGCAGATCCCTCTTGTTTTTTTATTTATTTACTGCAACATTGATTCTAATAGTTATAAATAGCGTCAATACTACAAATAAATTTAAACGCTTACAGGCTGCATGCATATACACATGCATTTTTTCTGATTATCTTCACAAGATTCAAGTACATAATCCAAAACCTCGTTGAGAATCAAACCTAGATAAGTGTAATCTCATTTTCACAATATCTATTGGCCGCCGTTTTTCTATTTTATTTTAATTCCTCATATTTTTATTTCAACATTTTTTTCTGTTATAAAAAATCCGATTTGCTTATGATAAAAAATAATTCTTGATATCAAAAAATTGATTTCAAAAAATTGATTTTTTGATATCAAAAATTATTTTCTGCTAAAAAATGTATTTTTGATATAAAAAATCGATTTTTTTTTAATCGGAAATATTTTTTACATCACAGATATGATTTTTTGATATAAAAAACGGACTATTTTCTTATATCAAAAATCCTTTTTACAGCAGAAAAAGTTTTTCATTTCTAAAAATCAATTTTTTTCTATCAAAAATCGTTAATCTGATGTCAGAAAACGAATTTCGTAATACAAAAAAAAAATCGGACTTTTTGATATCATAAAGTATTTCCTGATATAAAAAAGATGATTTTCTGATATCAGAAAATAAATTGTGATATAAGAAATTAGGTTTTTTAACATCCAAAAAAAAAAAAAAAAATGTGCTATGAATCTATTTGCTGTTATCAAAAATATATTTTCCGATTTCAAAAAATACTGATATATCAGTACGCAAATTTAAGAAAGGAATTAGCAGGCTTCTTAACAAGCAGTTTATTGAAAGAAATATAATGATTTGTGTCGTTAAAATAAAAAACGAAACTCCAAAAACATAAAAATTACGCTGAAGATTATTCACCTGGTCTCAAGCTTTTTGATTTAAAGTACCCTTTCTAATGGTAAGTTGAGTGTGTACAATTAAAAAAAAGTAAATTTGTAGTATTATTATAAAGTATGCTACGTGCTGCAAATAACTAAATTAAGATTTTTTGTTAATTTAGCTTTTGCAGATGGTCCTTTCAAAACTTATGTCTCTGCAGTGCAGATCAAACATCACTAAAATCCAAACATAACTGGCAGCTGATCGAAAACAAAAAGATATCGACCATTTGTAAAGAAATAACTGGATTCCTGTAAGAACCAAACAATTGTATGTCGCATATTTTGCTGATGATCATTTCAAAGTGTGATAGTAACCTACGAAGTAGAAAAACAAATAGAATCTAGAAAAGACAAAATTCAGCTGTTGAAAGAGCTATGCATGAAGGAAGTACTCCTGAGTTTTCAACAAAATTAAGATATGGCAAATTTCAAAATAAATCGGTTTTCGGGCCAGCACCGAAGTACTGACTACTTGGTTGGACGGTACCCCCGGGAACTAAGAATCTACCAGCAGTGGTAATAAATAACAAAATACCGAAATTACTGTTAATTTAAACCCTGCATAGGCGTATTTCGACAACTTTTGTCTCTTCGGTGCAGGATAAATCAAAACATTTGGAAGTCGATAAACCGAAATACGCGTAAAACCCGATAGAGAACTAATACCTTATAGGATCTAAATAGAAGCCAAAATTCAGCTTAGGACAGAGCTATGCATGAGGGATATACTCCTTAGTTTTAATCAAAATATTATAAAATTTTAATATTGCAAGTTTCAAAATAAATCGGTTTTCGAGTCATCACCGAAGTACTGACTCCTGGGTAGTAATAATCCTCGAGAACTAACAGACCACCAGCAGATGCATCGGCACATTGATACAAACAATAACAAAATACCAAAGTTACTGTTAATTAAGTTTCTGCATATATGCGCATTTCGACAACTTATGTCTCTTCAGTGCAGATTTAACCAAAACATTTGGAACTCCATCAACCGAAATACGTGTAAAACGAACAGCATGACGAATCTAGTGTTAGGTAAGTGGTAATTACATAGTTATAAAGTTCTCATAGAAATTGTCATTTTTGACTTGTTACCATGGTAACTCAACCTTAACGAAATTCTCTAGGACGCTTAAACTTGCCCACAGAGATTTTTATATTTCTTTGAATTACTAACTTAGCTCTATATGACAATGTTATCATTAAGTATATGCAGTTGGTGCGTTGAGTAAAAATTTACACTGAAACGTGACAAAATATTTACATTAAAGAAAGGATCAGTTTTTTGCCTTGTTCTGACTTGAAATTTTAACTTTTCTGAGATGGTCAATAATAATCCAAATTGCCTTTAAAATGCAAATTTTACCGTTTTTGAAATATCCAAAAATGACCGTCATATTTACTTTTGCAATGGAGGTCAATGATAACAGACTAGCATTATTTTTGTAACTAATGGGTTAATTTCAACATACAAAATGGAAAACAGCTAAATCAATGACATGTCACTTCAAAATTTTTCTGGCGCCTACACAGAATCGGAAGTTTTTGTTGTCGTTCCTCGACATGTAACAAAGAATTTCGTTCAAACCGGTGCTAGGACCCGTCTTGAACTTACTATGAGATATGAACAAAACTCCTTGTTAAAGGCCTCATGGTGACTTCAGGAACAACAATAATAGCGTTGTTCTTTTGCTTATTTTTACCATGTATTTGTAGAAACTTTGTCTCATGTGCATTTACTCTATCTCCTTTCATTAACTAAATGTTTAGCATCTCTAGAACCAAATTAAGAAAATTTCCATTTGGAAGGGCAAATTTTTATACTATTTAAACGAAAAAGCGTTTTGATTTTCGTTGTCCGTCGAGTAGTACTGTCTTCACAAACACTTTAAATAACAAAATACCGAAGTTACTGTTAATTTACTTTCTGTATATGCGCATTTCGACAATTTTTGTCTCATCAAAATATTTGGAAGTCCATTAACCGAAAAACGTGTAAAAGCTGATAGAGAACAAATAATCAAACGGATCTAACTAGAAAGCCAAAATTCAGCTAAGGACAGAGCTATGCATGAAGAGTTTTAAACGAACGTTTGTAAAATTTAGATATTGCAAGTTTCAATAAAGTCGGTTTTCGGGTCAGCACCGAAGTACTGACTACTAGGTTGGTGAATACCCTCGGGGACTGGAATAGACATAAAAGGATATTTGCAGCCATGATCGATTGCTAATATGTCAGAAAAGTACAAGTGTGACATATATTAACTTCTTATCTAAGAAATCGACCTTACACGATTTCCGACATCGCAAATGGCTAAAAATACATGAACGAACAAATTTCCCGGCAAATGGCCATACTTCCCTTCCCTTGAAAAGGCATTTCATTAAAAGTACGAGTTCAAAATGGTTATAGATTTTTTTATGTGGAGTGTTGCTTCCTTATCATAAATGTTCTTTTATTATTTTATGGAAAAAAATTGCAAGTTTAGTGGCTACTTTCGGCAGAGGATGCAAGCAAAATAATCATCATTTCATAATGTTGAATCCGGAAACTTTGTAAAATATCTCCGTTTAAAGCGTGGTGACATATACATTTTTTTCTTACATGATAAACCATCCGATCACAAAAATACATCAAATTCCCATTAATAAAAATTTCATTTCTATTAAGCTAAAAATTGCCTAAGTTTCTATATTTTCTTCATGTATTCTATGAAAAGTTAGGTGAAAAAATTGCTTAAAATATCAAACTTTGATCTCAATTCTAGAAAAAGCATGCATGATGACTTATACTTTTTATTAGATTTTGGGTAGGTAGGGTTGGTTCTCCAACTGTGCAAACTTAAAACAAAATATAATGGATGTGAATATTACTGTCTATCTACCTTAAGGGACAAACATCCTTAAAAAACAGATATTGAACCAGGCTTATCAAATAATGATGAAGAGCATCATAATCAAAAATGAAACAAAAAGGATCAACATAGTTTCATATGCACTTGTCATGTATACAAATTTTCCCTTTTAAAGAAATTGGCTGTTTTTATAAAAAAAAAACTCGAAACCCTTAAAATAATGAGGTTTCATTTCATGTATTGCACTCATTGGATGTCCTTGGTACTGTTATTGATACCTACGGTTATGAGAACGTCTTTCTGACTTTTTTTTTATTATTATGGCTTTCCTTTTGCTGCTGACAAGAAGTCTCCCCTCTTAATTATGGAACTTGGGTATGTTGTCATGTTTGTATTCTGTATAATTTAAAAAAAACGCGATAATTTTTTGTTTACTGGCTTCAAGAATACTCAGTTGATGTAAAGAATCCAACTTTTTTATAGTACATTAAAGGGAAATAAAAGATACTTGTAAAATCTTTCTTAATGAATACCATCATGCAACCATTTTATTGAAGTTCACCTCTTTTTAAATATACTGCTATTTTTGTCTTTGAGAAAGCTTCATGTTTACAAAGGTCAAAGATGGGTTTTAAAAAATCTCCTTATGGATGGAATTTTGATTTTAATTTTGTTCTTTTATTAAAAGAAAACAATGATAAATAAATAAATATAAGAAGTCTATTGAAATGAAATATTATGATTCCGGTTGATTTTATTACGGATTTAAACATAATTTACTTATTGATGTAGAAGTGGTATCAAGTTGTGTTTATATCTATGGATATTATTTCATTAGTCAATATCACGATACTGACGGTCCCAATTTTCATAAATTGACCGGTAGATATTAATTGTATTAACAATACATTTTTTTTTTAAAAATCTAAGTGTTAAATTGAAATTGTAACTGTTATAAAATTGAAATATCTGAAACTGAAACTTTTAGTATTTGCTGATTTTTATACATCATTCATTGTAAACAACATAAAATCTAAATGTTCTCCAATCGGATCAGCCCAACAGTTACTATATAAAAAGAATTTTTACGACAAAAACTGCCTGCCTGTGCCTTACGGCTCGATCATTACCCATCATATGTCAGTCAATATCGATATCCCTAAGGCGACGATTCTCTCTATTTCAGAACTTTTTTTCTCTAATTCTTGCTAAAATTTTATATAAAATAGCCATGTAAGGATATAAAACGAATACCGAAGTTACTGTAAATTAAGAATCTGTATATGGCTATTTCGACAACTTATGTCTCTTCAGTGCATATCAACCAAAATATTTGGAAGACCATAAACAAAAAAAAATTGTAAATTCTAATAGAGCAGAAATAATAAAAAAAAATATTGCTCAGCTCTAGTTGAAGACTCTCAGGCGACATCAAGATGTAGACAGGAATAAAAGCCCTGTCCTCTATAAACTTGAGTTTTCTATGTATCGTGTGCGTTTTTGTCACATGTACATTCTCTCCATATCCCTTCATTTTTCCTGTAAATGGAAGTCCTAAATCAGCTTGAGAAAGAGCTATGCAAGATGGAGATATATTCCTTGGTTTTAAGAAAGAAAAATATCAAGTTTCTATCGGTTTTCGAGTAAGCGCCAAAGTACTGACAACTTGGTTGATTAAAACGCTTGGGGACTAAAAGTCAACTAGTAGAGGCATCGACCCAATAATTAGAATTTAACTAGATAAATTTCAGAAGTGATGTATATGACAATGATTAGGCATTTCGTAAAAAGTTACGAAATTTGGACCTTATCACAGCCTTCCGGAAATGAATAAAATTTTAAGAAATAACTGTACTGAAATATTATACTTATGGTTTATGTCAATGAAAAGAAGACAAATTAAAGATAATATATTAATATTGAAATTATGAACTTGCGTCTTTTCAGCTGTTTTACAACTATACTTCACCTGTACTATGTTATTAAACACAATTATGGATCGCTTCGTAGGAAACAATCCAGATTTGGTGACCTGGAGACTTGTTGGACGATATCTTAACAGTTTTCCAAGTTTGTATAATTGTCTGAATATCGCTAATGAGACTGGTATAATTTACTTCATCCTTACAGGATCATTAGTTTGTTTGTCTCATCAATGTCATATCAAAACAGTGCTCATGGCAACTTCGTGTACATAGACAGCACTGCAATGCGTTCATAAAGAACCACAAAGATGTCTTCCATTTCTTTTAAGGTGTCTTTCATGACAATAATACGAAATCCTTGGATTGAAAATCCCGTTGGTTATATATATATATGTATATATTTTTTTTTCATTTGGATTAACTATCTCTTTACAACGGGGGCAACCATTACCGGGATAGTTTCGTCCAGATATGCAGATAAACAATCATGTACAATACAAGCAATTAATGTACAATAAAATATTTACAGTATTAAATAAAAGTTCATACTGCTGTTCCTATGTCCATTAAAAATAGTACACACAAAGTAAATCATAAAATATTTCATGTTTCGTTTAAAAATTCTGGTATGTTCATAAAAAGTCATATATTATTAAAAATACATGTAATCTTCAAAAATATTCATCAATAGCTGTTGAACAGAATGCTTAATATTACAGAGATATTCATAAATCATGATACTATAAGGCATTATTACATAAAGATGATCCAAAATAAAAATCATGAACATTATTCATTGAATTGTGATGTATGTTCAAAAATCATATTTAAAAATCTTTAAAATGTTTATCAACCAACCCAAGAACTTCTGTATCAAGATTACAACTAGAATTGTTAAGTAAAAATTCAATTTTTTTCACTTTGCGGCAATCCAGTGTAGACAAATTCTAAATTCCCTTTTTTAGATATCTCAGATATTTTCAAAAACATTTCTTTTTCTCAGATTATCATAAGCACTACAGTAAAGCAAAACATGTTCTAGATTGTCTACGTTCCCACCATCGCCATGACTCTGGATGCCATGTAAAACTCGGTTTTTTGGCAGACAATTTACTCGTGTAAGAAATTTAAGTCGCGAGCTTTCAAAATCAGAGATATCAACCAAATACTTTTGGAAAACGTGCGAAAATGTTAATTTTTTATAAGTTGAAAGACTTGATTTTGAATATATATCTTCGAGCAATTTCACCATGTTCACTCTATTATAATATCCAGAAAGGTACGCAAAAGTTCTTTTATTAAAACTTCCATCAATAAAGTGATCTAGTCCAAGGCTTTTCAAAAAGCGATTGAATGTACTCAATATAAGACCATTCTCTCACGTTTTAATTGAACATTGCGTCGAAAACTTGCTTGCAAAATCTCGTATCGGGTAGTTAAAAAAATCTTGAAAAGTACGAAAGGCGTTGTCTATCTAGGCATGCATTGACTGGTTCCCAGCCAAGTTCAAGTAATGTCGCACTAATTGGGACAATCATTTTAGTACGCATGATTATTTTAGCAGCATTATATTGAAGACTCTATAACATATTCATCTGAGATTCAGATGTAGCCAACCGTATGGCGCATCCATGTGCTATAGCTGACCGTATCCCAGACGTCCAAAGTGCATTGCCAAATTCAGTGCGATTAAAGTTTCCATGTTTACCTAAAATCCTGACCATGCCATTCAATTTTTTATCAATATTATCTTTCAGGTAAGTGTTAATATGATATTTAGGTTTCACATTTCTAGATAAATATACCCCTAAATACTTGTAGACTACTGTTTCGTCAATATGGTCTGGTCCAAGGTACAACTTTTTTATTTTTTCTATACGTTTACCCACTACCAAAACTGTAGATTTAGATGAATTGAATTTTAGGTTCCATTTGCACACAAATTTATAACAAATACTTAGCATCTTTTGCACATCAGACTCTTATTCTGCTAAAAGGACGACATCGTCAACATAAAGCAAGGCATGTATAATTTGAAACGAAAGAGATATTCCTACATTCTCTTTTTCAAGCATATTTACCAAGTCTTCCATTGGAACTGAAAATAAATTGGGGGGATAGAACAGATCCTTGTTTGACACCAATATCTTTTTCAAACCAGTTTGATTCAAAGTCACCAAATACATTTTTTATTTTCAATATTTGAATATATTTCCCTTAAAATAAAATTAAAAACGCAATATTCGTCTTAAGTTTTGACGATTTCCGCAACGATGTTATTCCATTTATTATGAATAAATTATCTTCGGGACGCCTATCTTTTCTGAAACCATCCTGACTTTCGCCAAGTACATTATTATCCTCTAGAAAAATCATAACTCTATCTTCTGAAAGTTTTGCATAAATTTTATAAACATTCGAAGTCAGGGTTATTCCTCTGTAGTTGTCTAAATCACAAACAGAGGCAGATGGAATATTGGAATTTATGGATTTGAATAATGATACCCTTTTGCCAGTCAAGTGGGATTTTTTCCAAGTCTCTAACTGAAGTGAAAAGGTCCAAACGTGAGGTAAGAATAGTATCGCCGCCAAATTTTAAGAATTCATTCGGAATCCCGTCTAAACCCGCGGCTTTTCCGGATTTTTATGACTCTAAAGTCCTTTTTATTGAAGGTTCTTTAATAGATAAATACAACATGTCTTTGGAAGGAATTTTATAATTTTTAGCTTCTGAAATAAAACTTTGAATATCATTCTTTCTATAAACATCTGTAATTTGTTGAGGCTTTGACTATTTTACCAAAGTGTGAAAAAAGACGAGATTCAATTTTACATGTATCGTCTATAAAAGATATTTATGGACTGGGTCAATTATTTGGGACTGGTTATCGATGATTTTATCACCGCGTAACATTTCCCAGAAACCTTTTGAACTATTTGTTGACTTAATATATTTATTTTGAAACTGACGCATTTTAAAAGCGTTTAACTTTCTCTGGACATCTTTTTGGACAACTTTTTACCTTTTCAGATATGATTCTGTAAGAAGCTTTCCAACATGCGAGTCATGCGAACGCGTTTTATCGTATGTCCGTTTAATTCGATTGGCTAGTTGGTGTGATTTTATTTTAAAATTATCTACTTGTTTATCCTAAAATGGTTTATAGTTGCTAACTTTGGAATGGTAACAAACAGCATCGGTTGCAGATTCATTTACACTAGCTTTCCAAACACTCCATATGATATCGATATCATTTGTCGGGGGAAGAGTTCTAACTTTTCCTTTAGCTTATTTTTGAAAATATATCAAATCAATATCTTCGTTAATTTTCCATTTAAGAACAGGCTGTCCTTGCTTAAATGGAGACAACTTATTTTTATTAACCTTTAACGAAAACGAAATTATTACATGATCACTATGAAGAGCATATTTAGCCTCTTCGTCAATAAATGGATTTTTTACCAACGGTATTAAATCGTTTGACAGCAAAACCTAGTCGACTGCTGACCTTTGGTTGTTACGAATACGCGTTAATTACCCGGTACAAAAATTAAGTGTATTAAGAAAACTTAAATCACTTGCTTGAATGAACCTCAGTAAACGGTTACCATTAAGAGACGAACAAGGATCTATAATGTTTTTATCCATGTAGGGACACAATTCTAGACATTCGCCGTTAAAGCCCCCCATAAGGACTACACTATACCCTTGACTATTAAAATATGTGACGTTATCTAATAATTCGTAACACAGCGCGTCGGTTTTAACTTTATCGGTCCCGTCATTTGCTTCCCTCGTTCCTTAGGTGTTATTCTGCCGTTGTTACCTATCCATTTGTAATCCTTATGTAGGTTATGAGGTTTGTCATCCGTTTAGAGGAATGTTTCTACAAGACCAAAAATAGACGTACCTTTAGATTGAAGGTGACAATTAAAATCATACATTTTACTTGTTAAATCCCCGATATTCAAGAAATCAATATCATAGTAAAATGTTTTTCTGTTACCTTTCATTTTACCTTTATTCCTTCTCTTACGTTTTTTACCTTTATCACTTTTTTTTCTTCACTGAGTTGCCGACTGTTTCGTCATACTCTTCTTGGCCGTTTACCTATTTGCTCTTACAAAATTTTGATTCGTGTCCATCTCATGACAGTTATGGCATTATCTTGCTTTACCATGTCTACATGTAAATGCATTATGGCTTGATTCACCAGATTAAAAAAAAACATTTCGAGGAACAGGAGTGGTTTTACACCTTTTGCCTTGTTTCCTGGTTGGTTACAGGAGCGAAAAGACGGGATAGTAAGTTACCAGGATACCTTTTGTTGCTGTGCCTTTCTTTCGGTTTCACTGAATCGCTGGTTACCCTTTTCTTTGGCTTCATCTCAAGGTTATTTGCCAATTTCATCGTACCATGTATACCACCTTTGTCATATTAAGCCGTATTTATAGATCAGTTAAAAAGTGGAAATGACGCGTCGTTATCAATATAATAGCAGTTTCTCTTTTATCATTTCCAAGACGTTCCACAATTTTGTTTCCCTTCTTCAAGTTACAATCAACATCATCTAGCCGAGGTCAAAGACAACCAATTACAATATTTTCCGATATCGGTTTTGACACTTCCAATAGATTCTTATAGTCTTCCTCATCTATATCTTCACTGTTATCATCGTTTGCTTCCGACTAAAAGAAGTACATTCTGTAACTTGGTATCGCTAGGTAATTTTAGTAATTCATTTGTAACGTGTGTTACCTTGCCACCGCGGACACAAATTTGCGTTGTATCTAGTTGATAGCGTTTTTCGTTTATGTCTCTGGTTATCGAGCTACCGGCAAGTAGAGTCCCATTATGCTTGGTGTGCTTGTCAGCGGCAATGGTTTCACATGGTGGTTTGGTTACTGGTTCAGATTGCGGTTCGGTACCAGATGCGCCAGAGTCAGTAACTGACGGTTGTTCCATATGGCTTCCATTTATTCTGCGTCCAAGTGGTGTATTTTCTTCATGTAACATTTCCTTGTTCTTTTCCCCCAACTGTTTGTTAAGTTTTTCATTTACACTGAGTTTTCTATTCTCTTGACAGTTTTCGGCAATTCTCGACATTCAACACATATCCAGAAGGTAACTGTGTCAATATCGGAGAGTCCTACAGGCATTATAAATGTCAAAAGCCAATTATTTAATCTTTTCAACGAGAGGTATGGTTATATAATAAAACTGATTTTTGAAAAATTTTCACAAAATAATGGTTTTATCGATTGGTATGCACTCCTCTCTGGTCAGGAGGATGTAAATGATATGTGCAAAATATTCACTGCTACATTTCTTCTTGCTGCAAAGGAGTGCATCCCGTCTAAACTAGTTATTATTATAAGACATAACGATAAAGCAGTGTTTACTTGCGAATTACGAAAGGAAATAAGAAAACGAGATAGATTTAGAAAAATGGCACTTAAATCAAAATAACAGGTGGATGTAGTGAGGTACAAACAGCAGAGGAATAAAGTAATTAATTTTGAAAAGAAATAGCAAAAGAAAACTTTGAAAAAAACATTGATGATATGATTTAAGAAAATACCGCCAACCCCAAGGCATATTGGAAAATCATGAAAATGCTAATTAAATCAAAGAAAGATTCATACACTGTCCCCCCACTTCAAAATATTCTTGAAACTTATGTTGATACAAGTAAAGTATATGAAGATGATGAGAAATGTGATTTACTAAATAAATATTTTTGTTTAATCTGAAAACTAGATGAGGAAAATATACAATTGCCTAACATTTCGTCAAAAACTGAAGTTACATTAAATCAAATTGTCATATCTATTCAAGATATTGTAGATGTTATCCAAGTGTTGGATCCAAATAAAGCTTCAGGGCCAGACAAGATAAGCCAAAAAATGTTGAAAATATGTCCGGAAAAAATTGCTGTCCCCCTAAAAATAATTTTTAATAAATCTCTTCAAACAGGAAGATTTCCGTATGACTGGAAGATTGCCAAAGTCATTGCAGTCTTCAAAAAGGGAGACAATTCATTGCCGTCTAACTATCGACCGATTTCTTTGATAAGTTGTGTAGGCAAAATAATGGAACGGGTAATTTATAAATATGTATACAAAAAGAAAAACTGATATATCAATATCAGTCCGGTTTCCTCCCCAAAACCTCTACTGTCCACCAATTAATAGAAATTTACAATTGCATTTTAAACTCCCTAGAACAAAAAAGAGATGACATGTTTCGTTTTTTTTTTTTGCGATTTCCCTAAAGCGTTCGACAAGGTTTGGCATCGAAGCTTATTACAAAAACTGAAATAATTTGGAATAGATGAAGGATTACTTGCCTGGTTTCACAGCTACTTATATAAGCGACAACAGCGGGTAGTATTGAGAGAATCGTTATCTCCGTTGAGTATTGTGTTAGCAGGAGTCTCCCAGCGGTCGGTATAGGGTCCCCTTCTCTTTATATTATATATAAATGATATTGCTGATACTCTCATTTTGTTGACAATATTGTTTGCCGATGATATATCGTTCAACTATTCAAGTCCTGACGAATCACAAATTGAATCTTTGATTAATCACGAGAAAACGGAAATTATGCTCTTTTCAAATTTAGAAAAACCAAACCTAAACTTTTCTTTCGATGGGAAAAATATTTAAGTAACCGAGTCTCATAAACACCTAGGCGTCACTTTCAGTAGTGATGCTAAATAGACACGACATATAGATAATATTGTATCCAGTGTATTCAGACAAGTTAACATTTTGGGAAAACTAAAATATAAACTAAGCAGGTCAAATTTAGAAAAATTATACTTAGTTTTTATACGTCCCTTGTTTGAATATGCAAGTGAAGTCTGGGATGGTTGTGGAATTGGAAGTGCGAATAAACTTGAAAAGTTGCAGCTGGAAGATGCGAGAATCGTAACAGGTCTTCCTATGTTTACGAATATTAATCGTATATATGATGAATTGGGATGGGAACCATTAAAGGAACGTCGTAAAAAACGTCGAATTCAAATGTTTTACAATATAAAAAAGGAAATGTTCCTCTGTATCTAAGTAGCTTGTTGCCTCCTAATGTACAAAGCACAACTGTGTATCCACTAAGAAACGGTGAAGATATTATTTTGCCGTTTTGTAGGCTCACAATTTCTAATGATTCAATTTTTTTTCATCAAGTATAAGACAATGGAAAAGTTTAAATTTTAGTATCCGACAGTCAGGTTCCTTTCAGAACTTAAAAACAGAACTTAATAGATGTCTGGTGAACTAGTTATTCTAAAATATTATTCTTGTGGACCTCGAAAATTAAATATCTTGCTGACTCAGTTCAGATGCTCAGCTAGATTTTTTAAATTACGATTAATATCCAATCCTGCATGTAGTTGTGGATACAGGCAGGAATACTCATATCATTTTTACTTTTATTGTCCAAATTATTATAAACAACGTACCATTCTTTTCAATAGTTTGAACTGGCTACCTGCTGAATGCTCTATTGATCTAAAGCTTGTAACGTCAGGAAATGAAGTGTTAACAAATGAACAAAGCGAGTGTGTTAGTACCAAAAGATTCCTTGCAGTATAACAAGCCTTTGGAATACGTAATGTATATAAAGACCCACAGACATAAAAAATTACTCTTCTCTTTCTTTTCATTTAAAATCCTTTTTTTTTCTTCGAATCTTTCATATCCTCACCATTCCTATTAATTGACAGTGATAAGATATTATATAACATAATATTGTATAATAAGTATGCATATGATTGTTTATCTAATTTCTAGCGAATATAAACCATTCCTGACTAATGGGTTACCGAAATAATGATCAACATGGGTATTATTTGATCTCAATTGGCGATTGGTCAATCATGTAAATGTCTCGTATCAGTTTCTAGAAATAGTGCACCCGGATGTTGATGAAATTAACACCTGCATAATTGTCTATCGAAACTGTTTTTGCATTTTTGTGAATAAAAAAAACTCATTTTATTGATAATATGACATTTTTATCAAAACTATTATATTCAACACCCCTTTCAATGAATGGCGCAATGATACACATAGCAACGATGATAGCAACAAAATGGCGCCATACTTGAGACTGGAGACTACGGAGATCGCTTAACTTCAAATAAATTGAGTAGAAATTAGAGAAACAATCTCTGACATTGTTTTCCGGATTATTACGACAATTTCTCACATCTCGATAGTTAAATTTTCACATTTATAAGTTCTCGGAAAAACCTCGAAATTTTGAATGTGAAAATTAAACTATCTCGATTTGAGGAATATACGTAATTAAATTGAAACAAAGTTAGAGACTATATAAAATTGTATATAAGGAGAGGACTTCATAAGTTTTTATAATCTGTGTCCAATCCTTTTTGTATAAATATACAGTTTATACTAAATCCTACACAGAAATTGTGGTACCATATGGTACACTAGTTGTACTGTATCATTCCACTATTAGTTACTCTACCATCACATATGCAGGTAACATTGTCTAGTTTTGTTTTATTCAGTTTCTTAGAGGTTTTTTTTTTATTTCTTTTGCTTTTTTAAATTCTTCGCTATAGCAACTTCTTTTACTGCAGTGATACTATCATTTGCTTCGTCATTAGTGTTTCCAAGGCCTCATTTGTTGAATTTAACTAATAAAATCATTCTGTGTAATGAACACGTTTTGTAAAGATTCAGTTAAAGCTTGGTGTTCATTGGTCTCAACATCTGTAGGGATATTGTTATGTGGTAGAAACAACCAATAAATTATTGTAAATTGAAGTCAGCAAAGATAGAACAAAATTAGCTCAAAATTAACTTTTAATAGACAAAAGTAATTAGTTTACAAATTAAGTATACAATATATGACTTACTAGTATCTGACAAAAATGAAGTCCAAGTAAATATCCAAAATTATAGTTCACTGAAGTCCACCAATAAATGCCCAGATGAATATTCCTTATAATCCTCACTTAATAGTTGATAATAGATTCACAATAACTGATGTCGATTTCCAATACAAAAGATGTGCCTAATAATCCTATATAAACTTATTAAACTGAGTGACTTAAACCTTTTCAGCTACCTTATATATACAAAATGTATATACATTATTCTTTCCAGAAAAATCATTCACAGGATATGACTAGAACATTCCATATCAACTAATAATCACATGATTAAAATGATTATATAAGGAAAACTTCTAGAAATTTCTATGTGTTAAAATTAGATTTAAATTCTATAAATTTCCACATGTTCTAAGGTGTAATAACCTTGGCCATTGTTTAATGTAGACAAGTTACATAACTAGGCCAAACAAATTACATAATATCAAGGCCATACAAAATAAAAACAATGAATAAAATGTATTTTTAAAATATTTACAATATTTAATTACCTTTAACAATATCATGTGTTGAAAAGGAGTTTTTAGAGAAAAAACAATATGTTCATTTCCCTTTGTCGCCATATCAAGACGGAGTTTTGCTTTTGTAGTTTTATGACGACGTTGCCGCACTTGCTAATCCTTTTCGCTATTTAAGGCGTTCACTATATACTAACATGTTGACTCTATAATTTATTCACTGATTTCTGGAAGAAGTATTTTCATCTCGTCTATTATAAGTTCTTTTTAGTCAGCTATAATGAATGGCCTCAGTTCTTTCAATGACATATTTTGTATCACTTCAATGTGTTTTGTTTAAATGCATTTTCGAGACATAACACTTCGTCTCTAAGTTTATCGCATACTTCCATTCTCTCGTCCAATCAAATGTTTTCCTTTCACTCCTCTATTTTTCATAGAGCACACTTTTTCTACCTATTCCATGTATTGAATAAGGGATTATCTGTTTGTTTAAAAATTGTTGTTAGACAGTACACTCATTCGTACAGGCCAAAGTGTCAGACAGATAATCCGTTCAGTGCCTGCAGCTATGTACAATTTGTAATTAAAGTGCATACATTTTCACTAATACGGAAAGCCCATATGTTAAAAACAATGAAATTTAAAATTAAATAAATGTATTGTCTAACAACAATATGTAAACAATAAAATACTCTTTCACTTAAATCTTGTAAAAAGTAGAAAATGTTTGCTCTATGAAACATAGAGGGTGAAAGGAAGGCTTTTTGTGGATTATTAAATAAGAAAAAATAAAATAGATACATACAAATAAGTGATTTCCAAACACCAATTGTTGCTTATCCAAATCCATCACTATTAGCTAATAGTTCAATGGCAGAGTAAATCAAACACATCGTCCATATAGTTCAACAGAAACAAGAATGATTAAAAAGTAAGTACATTTTATTTCATTGCTGGTAAAAACCAACTGATTATTGCCAAAGGTCTCTTTCTCACATGCAGTAGCTTAACATAGAACCAGCTACAGAAATTTAAAGCCACTAATTAAACCACTCGAAGTGTAAATATGTGATAAACTTTATTTCATAGAGCATGGCTTATTGTATTGTCACAATTAGTGTATTGTTACATCTAAATTTATCTTTATATTTATTATGGGAAGTATTCCGTATACATCGTATGCCCGGGACCGAATGACACATCTTTGCTTTTCCCTATTCCACCTTTCTCACGTATCATCAGATCATACGACAGGCAAACGTTTTGTCCAGATATTGTTTGGAACTTAAAACCTAGTTCAACAACAGTGTAAGTTTTATAATTATACTTTCATTATATTCGGATGAAGATTAATCCGTTTAACGTTACTACACAACAGTTTATTGTGAATATCAGCTCTACACGTTAATTACATAATTTGCTATAAATATCGATTTTTACGGAATGTTCATCTCACACAGAAGCCTACAACTGTTGATTATGATTATATTTACAACTTTCAACAAAGTATTTAAAGTGTTTATGTATTATTTCCGTCTAAAAGAGGAAGATAAACAACCGTTATTCAGTTGCATACTTCGTATAAATATAGAATGTACGGCAAGCAATTAGCGACATTTAAATACATCCAGATATAATTATGGAACACATATTCCGTGTATTGCAGCAATTCAACTGTATTCTTCCGTGACTATACCGGAACTCGATGTTTGATATTACACAGACACACGTCATATTTGTGTTTATTTATGCAAATTATTGTATATATAAATATGTTGACATTTTACTTATTACTATGGTAGCTTAAGTGGACTTTAAATTCTCGCTATTTTGGACACATAACTTATGATTGTTAATTATTGTATTTTTCAGGTTTTTACCAATTTGTTCACCAGCTAATTAAAGTATAGATCAATACTTGGTTTTTATTTTGAATTGGGCCCTCGAACTTGGTTATGCTCGCTGAGTCCGGCTCAGTACAGTAAAAACAGTAGAACCAGCCTGAGTTCCAGACCTCTCATGGACTACTGGTAGCACCGTTCCTGCTGCAGGCAACACAGTTACAGGACAACGTTTCTTCCTGTTCCCGGACAGAAGACAACACCGTCACTCAACTACGGTAACATCGTTCCTGTTCCAGGCGACAAAGCTACAACTGGATTAAGCGACGTTTCATCATCATGAATGTTGATCCAACAGATCTAGATATGTCCGAGAACTCAATTTCAAAACTTCAGGATACAAGAGTCAAAACACTTACAGAGAAAGAGCAAGAACTATATTCACAGACATGTGACAAATATTATCAAGACGTAGAGTATTTATGGACAATACTTGACGCCCTGCTTAAAGAAGCAGACAATCTTCCCACGAGCTTACGGGACCAGTCAAACCTAGGTGAAAAAATTGTATTAGCAAAATTCAGGTACTGGAAACAATTCAGGGCCTATAAGAACTTCCTGAAATCCAGCAGGACCGAAGAGAGCAAACATGAATTGGAAGCCTGTGAAACATTGTCAAGCCTCCGGGAACATAACGTAGATACTACCATCCGTAATCTACAGGGATCTATGAAGGCTCTGACGCCCAAGAAAACATCTAGGGCTCTGAGTAGTAGTTCATCGTCCCACAAAAGAAAACACCTTTCACAAGGTGGGACGTCTAGACATAAAGACGCTTCCAATCTGGTGAAGAGAAAAAGTGTCAAAGCGGAGGCTTTGAAAGCTAGAGTTGCCTTTGCAGAAC
The DNA here is from genome assembly GCA_002080025.1 of Modiolus philippinarum. Classification (NCBI taxonomy): domain Eukaryota; kingdom Metazoa; phylum Mollusca; class Bivalvia; order Mytilida; family Modiolidae; genus Modiolus; species Modiolus philippinarum. The sequence goes on from MJUU01064119.1 coordinate 114,890, forward strand.
AGCAGGCTACTTTATTAAAGAAAGAAGCAATAATTAGGGCCGACATGACAGTGTTGGAAAGCAAAAAAGAAGCTGTCATGGCAGAAACTGAAGCCAAGATCCTGGATGCGGATAGTAGTCAATCAGGAGTTGATAGTGAAGACCAGCGAAGTCAGTTGCATATAGATGTAACAAACCCGCTTCAACGGGTGCATCAGTATGTTGAACACTCCTTCGATGTTACAAATGAGGAGGCACAAAATATCCCGTCAGTAGTATATTGGGCCTCCAGACCACCGGAAGTTACGTCAACTCCAACAGTAGTATATGGAGCACCAGAGGTAACATCTACTCCAGCTTATGCTGGACCACCTCGAAGATCTCAGTCTGTTACATTTCAGCTTAACAGAGATGCGCCAGCATTTGAACCATCACGTCAGCACTTAACACGTGACACAACGATACCAAGTTCACAAGCAGTAAACCTGGAAGATGACAGGACTATGAACCAGACTTCAGATATAACAAGATTCCTTCTCCATAAGGAAATTCTTTTATCTGGTCTTACTAATTTCAACGACCGTGCTGAATCCTACTTTTTATGGAAAAATAGCTTCAAGTCAGTTGTTGATGAAGCCAAAGTATCTGACTCACAACAGTTAAACCTCCTTGTAAAATGGCTAGGAGTCGAGTCTTCAAAACAGGCTGAAAGTATAAGGAGGTCATGTGAGAACCCCACTGAATGTCTCAGATTACTGTGGGATCGTTTAGATACCAGGTATGGATCCCCTGAAATGGTGGAAGTGTCGATAATGGACAGATTGGCGAAATTCCCAAAACTGACAAACAAGGACAGTGTACGTCTGTATGAGTTGTCCGATTTATTGTCGGAGATAGAACACATCAAACAGAATCCTAAATTCCAGTCACTTCTGGGATATTTTGATTCTTCATCTTGGATAAGGCCAATTGTCAGTAAGCTACCTTATGGACTCCAAGAAAAATGGACAACAAGAGCTTATAACTACAAGACGTCACATAATGTACCATTTCCACCATTCACAGAATTCTCCAGATTCATTCGGGAAATGAGTAAAATTATGAACAAGAACAGCAAACAACTCCACAGTATTCTGGAAGAAAACCTCCCGTGGCCAAAACCCGGGTAGCATCTCACAAGACTGATGTCGACAGATCATGTCCAAATAAGCCCAGGCAAAACATTAGGGGCACCCTGCCCCAGTGTACAGAGAATGAAGCACCAGACAGGTGCATCATACACAACACAAGACATTCATTAGACGAATGTAGAGGATTCAAGTCCAAATCAATTGAGGAGCGGAGAGAGATCCTCAAACAAAACAACCTATGTTTTAGGTGTTGCGCCTCTTCAACCCACAGGAGCAGAGACTGCAAGGCGAAGATTTCCTGCAGAGACTGTGGAAGCAAGCAACACACCACTGCCTTACACATAGTCAGAAAGGCATCTTCAGTTGGCCCCGCTCAACATCACGGCGGGGAGACTGCTCAACATCACGGCGGGGAGACTGTGCAACAGAACGGCGGGGAGGCAAGTAATGCCAACAATACTGACAGAACAGTAAACTCATCTTGTACAGAGATCTATGGAAATAACACATGCAAATCATGTGCCAAGATCATCCCTGTCAGAGTACATCATAGGGACAACCCCAGCATAACCACTGAAATGTATGCAGTTCTTGATGACCAAAGTAACAGGTCCCTGGCATCACCAGAGTTTTTCGAACTCTCCAACATTGAAGACAAACCAGAAAATTATACCCTGACCACTTGTTCAGGTCGTATTGCCACCAGTGGCAGAAGAGCCAAAGGATTTGTAGTCCAACCTTTACATGGATATGAAGAGTTAGAACTGCCAGTTTTGGTAGAATGTGATTATATTCCAAGCAGCAGAGACAAAATCCCGTCACCAGATTCTGCCAAACACTTTCCACATATGAAAGATATAGCTGGGAGAATCCCGCAAATCAAAGATAGCAGGAAGATAATGCTGCTCATAGGAAGAGACCTTCCCGAAGTCCACCATGTCCTAGATTATAGATATGGACCACTTGGATCACCTTTCGCCCAGAAATTAAGACTGGGCTGGGTAGTCATCGGAGAAATCTGTCTGGACTATCAACATGCAACTCCAGACTTATCTGTGAAGAAAGCATTTGTCTTACCATCTGGTCAACCTACGACGCTAAGACCATGTGAAAGTAAAATTTGTGTACGGGAACCAGATCCCGCTTGCTTCAATACTGCAACCAAAACAGTAGACATACCAGAATATGATATCTTTGCTAAGACAAAAGATGACGACACACCAGGAATGTCATATGAAGATAAAACATTTATGAAACAAATGGACAACAAGTTTGTAAGAGACTCCACAGGCAGTTTGGTATCTCCGTTGCCATTTCGGACACCAAGACAACGACTTCCAAACAACAGGCAACAAGCTGTTAAAAGAGCAGAATTCCTCGAAAACAGTCTGAGGAAGAACGCTCTCAAAAGAGAACATTTCTTAGAATTTATGTCAAAGATATTAGACAACAACCATGCGGAAGTTGCTCCGCCATTGCAAGAACAAGAAGAATGTTGGTATTTACCGTTGTTTGGAGTATACCATCCCAAGAAACCTCAGCAGATCAGGGGTGTGTTCGATTCCTCCGCAAAGTTCGACGGAGTATCCCTCAACAGTGTTTTGATGTCTGGTCCAGACCTATCAAACAGCTTACTGGGAGTCCTGATACGTTTCAGGAGAGAGATGGTTGCTGTTACTGCTGATGTTCAGCACATGTTTCACTGCTT
>MJUU01064119.1:118432-132476 GCA_002080025.1 Modiolus philippinarum
TACATGGAATTGCATTCCTGATACGTTCGTCCCGTCTACGTCTGAATGGGAGTTCAAAGCTTGAACCTGACAACACTTCACTTCAAGAAGCAGAAGACTTCAATAAATCATCACTACAACGTGGAGTTTATGAAGAAGATATAGACTGTACAAGTCACAAATTACCTATTGGCGAAAGAAGTTCAACTGTCAATTTCAATCCGCCTTTGGATGAAAAAGGAGAAACTCCTCCAGATACTTCTCCGGATATTCACGTTACAAGAATATTCACATGTGCAAATAATTCCTTTGCAGGAAGTGGAAGACTCTAGCACATCTCTACCTGGATAGCGCTATATTCTATTTTACCGTATTATGGTTCATTTGTGAATTCAAGATCAGTTAACGATCACCGAGATAATTCTTCTGGTGGAAGATTGTATATAAAGTGTGAATAATTTATTCAGTGAATATTATGAATGTATGATAAATTTCTGTTGTTTGTTTAAATAATAGTGATATCAAGTAGATATCAGACGGGGAGTGTATTGTCACAATTAGTGTATTGTTACATCTAAATTTATCTTTATATTTATTATGGGAAGTATTCCGTATACATCGTATGCCCGGGACCGAATGACACATCTTTGCTTTTCCCTATTCCACCTTTCTTACGTATCATCAGATCATACGACAGGCAAACGTTTTTTCCAGATATTGTTTGGAACTTAAAACCTAGTTCAACAACAGTGTAAGTTTTATAATTATACTTTCATTATATTTGGATGAAGATTAATCCGTTTAACGTTACTACACAACAGTTTATTGTGAATATCAGCTCTACACGTTAATTACATAATTTGCTATAAATATCGATTTTTACGGAATGTTCATCTCACACAGAAGCCTACAACTGTTGATTATGATTATATTTACAACTTTCAACAAAGTATTTAAAGTGTTTATGTATTATTTCCGTCTAAAAGAGGAAGATAAACAACCGTTATTCAGTTGCATACTTCGTATAAATATAGAATGTACGGCAAGCAATTAGCGACATTTAAATACATCCAGATATAATTATGGAACACATATTCCGTGTATTGCAGCAATTCAACTGTATTCTTCCGTGACTATACCGGAACTCGATGTTTGATATTACACAGACACACGTCATATTTGTGTTTATTTATGCAAATTATTGTGTATATAAATATGTTGACATTTTACTTATAAATATGGTAGCTTAAGTGGACTTTAAATTCTCGCTATTTTGGACACATAACTTATGATTGTTAATTATTGTATTTTTCAGGTTTTTACCAATTTGTTCACCGGCTAATTAACGTATAGATCAACACTTGGTTTTTATTTTGAATTGGGCCCTCGAACTAGGTTATGCTCGCTGAGTCCGGCTCAGTACACTTATCATTCTCTAACCCTTACTTATTTGGTAACAACACCAACTCTGTCATCGTGTAAGTGTTAATATAAAACAAGTCGGTACTGTAGATATTTAATACTTTTGTCTTCGGCTAACACTAGGGTCCAAATTTCAATCTTGTAGGTTTGATCATACCCGTTTAAAATGCAAGTGTCTATATCGGTTAACTTAGTGTGTAAGTTGTTCCCTTATGCGGTGGTTGCAAGTTGTTTACGTTCGTTACGAAATAATAGTAATTTAAACTTGTGTCTCTTTTATTGCATTTGTAAATATTTGCCCCTCAAGATCCTAGAATACTAATAAAAATTACCGATTAAACAAAATATTTGAAAAATAAAATACCATAATTAAATATCTGTAGCATTATGTAGACGTATGATGCATAAACATTGTATCTCAACTGAAACAATACGCGTGCTATTGCAGTCTTGATTATTTTAATGATAGCAACCTTACTATCACAAACTTTTACAAAAGGGTTGCAGATTTCGTAAATGGTATAAATTGTTGAATACATTTAAGAAGTTTTGTACAATAACAATTAAAGTACCGAAGTTTCTGTGAATTTAGTTTCTGTATATGCGCATTTCGACATGATATGAACATTTGATATCAAAATTTGGCGCCACTCATAACCAACTTATAACCAAGGGCATTTGTCATCCCCGTTTTTACGGACATGTTGTTAAAAATGCCAAAATATGTTGTTTGTTTGTTTGTTTGTTTTTTTTTTTTTTTNTAACGCAACTTCCTTTCTGATGCAATCCAGTACATATAGTACTTACGAAGTGTTAACCTGTGAATCAAAGTACTACTAACACTGATAGATGAAAAGATAATGAGTTTATTACACTAAATCTTACATAAGGAATAAAAACTAATATTTCAGTTATTACAATCATTGGTGATAAATATACAACACAGCATGTTTTTCAAAAAGCAATTGGGTATGGAATCTGGTTTGGGTGACTTGTGTTTGCATGCAAACATATTATCACTTGTTATCATTATTATTATTATTATTATTTTGCAGCTTCCTCCTGTCCTGATATTTTGTCGCCAAATTTCTTATCCTGGATTTTTTTTTTCGAATTCCTTCCTTGCCCCCATAAAAATCAAATGGTTGCTCCCTTAAGGTTATACAAACATGCTGGCTTTCTCACTGATACTGTCGATATCTAATGAAATATATGATGATATTTTACCAAATCTTTGGGGAAGATTTGATTCTTAGTTTAATTCCGTAGTGTGACAGTTTTTCAGCAGTAGATCAGGCTCCTTCAATTGTCATTAGATAAGCGGCGAACACCTATGGACCCATCTTTTAAAATTAATTCCTGAATTTTTTTTTTTTTTTTTTTTTTGGCATGCGCTTGGTGTAATGGTTGGGTAAAAGGAGCTCTCTAAACAAATGGGAATTATGATGGAAGACTAAAATATTAACATATACTAGTTGACATGGTATAAACTACAATCATCTGAAGTTGTAAAATTAATGTATTGTGTCATTTCAACATTCTTGACACTAACTTTTAGACATTCAAGTTAGTCCACGTTTGTAAACAAAATTTCAATATGGCTGCCTCCATGAACCCAACTGACCGTCTGTGCAGTTCGCAACCTGACCTTTCAAGAGACACATTTGATGCTCATTATCTTTTTACACCATCTCGTAACAATAAAAGACCAAATCCCGAAAGCCCCGATGACTTGCCAGCAACAGCAAAGCAATAAATCCGACAAATCAGACGTCGTGATTCGATGAGTGACCTCACAGGCCTCTCCCAAAGAAGGACATCAGCATCCCGAAAAACAATGGCTGATAAAATAATAGAGGCCTTGACAAGTCCAGATGTTCTTGGAAAAATCATTCCTGTCATCTCCGAAAAAATAACAGAATCATTGTTTGATACAATTAATGACAAAATTGATGAAAAAACAGAACCCTTGATGGCCAAAATTGAACAACAACTAACAATAATAGAAAGTCAACAAAAAACAATGGAACAACAGGGTAATATGATCACAGAACAAGCCTCTAGGTACATGAGTCTGTTAAAACAAGTTAGAGAAAAACAAAGATATACAAAATGAACATGACAGGGAAATTGAAGAACTGTACACTAAAATCCAGGATCTAGAAACAAGACTGGAACAACAGGAACAATATTCCCGTAGAACCAGCCTCAGGTTCCATAATATTGATGTTCCAGTAGACGAGTCTGGTAAAATAAGGCATCCTGTTGACACAGACAGTCTAATCATAAATATATGCAGAGATAAACTGAAGGTGCATATATTACAATCTGACATCAGTCGTTCCCATGTAATCGGCAGGGTCTCAAAAGGAAAATCGCAAGTAATAGTGCGCTTCCTCTCTTACCGTACCCGTGAGGCCATATACAGAGCCAAAAAATTGCTTAAGGGTGACCAAAATAAGATCTTCATAACAGAAAACCTAACAAAAATTCGTACTGAGATGGTATCTACGTTATCGAGGTTGAAATTTCAGGGTCAAATTTACACATACTGGACAACAGATGGGAGGATTTATGTAAATGTCGCAGAAAACAGCCGCAAACTGCTGATCAGAAACTTTGATGACATCCGAGCCGTTGAAAACCGCCAGCGTGGAGGTACTGAGATGAACAACGATCCGAACAACAGTGAACACGACTATTAAATTCATTTATAATTTTATTATAAACAATGATAATTATATTGTAAACTGATAATTCTATTATAAACAATGAACTTTTTTTCTGTTGTTTATTGTTCTCAAAAGATTTTTTGTTTTTGTCTTTCTCTTTTTTTTCTATATTTTTCATTAATACGTTTCGGTATCGGCCTGAATTAAAAAAGTATAGATAATTTAGCCCTTTCTAATAATATTATGACCAAGTGAAAATTTTCTTTTCAGTTTCTGTCTTTTTCAAATACCCAAAGTGTTTTGTATGTGTCCATGCCATTACAAACTAGAATATTATTATTTATGAAATTTTGTAATTGTTTATTTATTTATTCTGTTCACCTGTAATATATTCAAATGTAGGTCAAGTGAGCTCTATGAGGGAAAATATCGAAATTGATATTAGGTGTATGGAAATAGGACCACAACGGACAAATATAAATATTGTACTTTTTTTAAACAATTCAGTACTTAGGATGCTGGCTTTTCATGGTGTGCAGATATAGTAAAATAAATTAAGGTAAGGGTAACTGATACTTATTTCAGATCATCATTAACAATTAAACCCAAACCCAAACTCACTTAATATTAAAAGCATTTAGAAAAGCAATATTTCCCACTTTTATATCATGTTCTACTTTTTTCTCGATTTATATATATATATATAAAAGACGATGCAATTTGATAAGTAATAGTGAAAAGAGTAACTACCTTTTGGTACGATAACCCATCTATTAATCAAAGAAACACATGGCATATAAATAGTAGGGGAAATCTCAAAAAGGATGATACATGTACATGGGTCAACCTGATTACTAATTCATTTTCTCGTTACAATAAATAGTGGGTGGTGTGGGATATCTGGACAGCTTAAATAAATGGTGCCATATGTGCTGCTGTCCGGATATACCCACACCACTCACTATATGCCCAACAGCTTTAGTACCACTTTGATAAGGTGCATACCCGAAACNAATTCTTGAGAAAAAAGAGAAAAATTCCTAACTATGGAAATACCTTTGCTTGTATATGTGAATGATGTATATATATTATGTTATGTGTTTAATGTTGTATATTATTATAATATTGTTTATTTGACACTTACTTATTTGACTTATGCAATTGTAAAACTTTGTATCCTGGACGTTTACTACTTGTCTATTGCATGTTGAAATTTTGAATATTTGGTATTTACCAAAGAAAAATATGAATTAGAATCAAAAGCGGGACTCAAATGTATCAAGAAACTCCAATTAACAACTTTAAAAATACAAAATGTTCAATTAAAAACTTAAACGACTATTTTTTTCTAAGTATTAATCTATTGTGAACTGCTTCGTTGTTCGTAATGCTGAATATTAAACAGCCATTTTGATGTGTATATAAGAAACGGCCATTTCGTATATAGTACAACAAAATCAAAGTTTAAATCAAAACTAGTACAATTATATTGTTATAAAATTCCCATTTTCGATGTAACATATAAAGCGTCTAAATTGAAGATGATATTCTTTCATATTTGCATTGTTTTGTTCCTGTGTATTTTATCGTGCAAGATAAATTACCATGGGGACAGTTACATTGACATTTTTCTAACTGTTCGTTGTACATTTCTCATCATCTCGCTATGTATACTACAATGCTTAAATCCGAAAATTGATATTATATTCTTTTTATCTGTATTATATTTTCTTCTGATTATGGGAAATGTCGAATCCGATCCAGGACCTGAATTTGGAAACCATTCCAGTACAAGTGATAATTCACTTTCTATTTGTAATTTGAATATTAGAAGTATAAGGAATAAAATAAGCTTTCTCTCTAATTTTACTGATGAGTTTGACATTTTAAAAATTACGGAAACGCATCTTGATTCAAATGTCAATGATAGCGATATCCTTATGGATACCTTTTCGTCAGATGTAGTACGAAAAGACAGGAGTGATTTAGGAAACTTTGGCAATCGAGGGGGAGGCTTAATCGTTTATACAAAAGATTATTTATCTGTAACCCGCAGACATGAATTAGAAAATCACGTAGATGAATCTATTTGGTTAGAAATTAAAGTTAAGGGACAGAAGTTTTTGTTATGCCGTACTTATCGACCCCACTGGACAGACGGACAATCATGCTATTGAAATGGGTTATAAAATAAACCAAAACATTTTGTTAACGGGTGACCTGAATTCAGATCTGTTTAAAACCAATAATAACAGGTTAATTGAAACTATGAATTTATTTAATCTGAAAATGTGATTGAAAAACCAACGAGAGTTACTGAACATTCCCGTACTTCACTTGACCCAATTATTATCAGTGACACGATACATTATAATTACTCTGATGTCTTAAAAATTCCATTTGATATGAGTCATCATGATGCGTCCGTTATTTTTATTGAATGCCCAAAATTTGAATCAAAATCTTTTAAAAGAGAGGTATGGATATATGACCAGGCTGACACTGACAAATTTTCTGAAAAAACTTTGATATGATAGATTGGAATGGACTCCTTTGCAACTCTGAGGATGTTGACAAAATGTGCAATGCTTTTACTGAAACATTCGTCGCAGTTGCAAGGGAGTGCATTCCAACAAGAATGGTAACAGTCCGCAATAATGATCGCCCCTGGTTCAATAATAATTCGAAAAGAAATAAGAAAAAGAGACAGGTTTAGAAAAACTGCAAAAAAATATAACAGACAGACAGATATTGACAAATATAAAAAACAAACAACCTGAAAAAGATAGCTAAAGAAAATTTTGAAAAAAGTTTGGACAATATAATTTTAGATAATGTTTCAAAACCAAAGACCTACTGGAAAATAATGAAGATGCTTATCAAAGAGAACAAAGGTTGTTACAATGTACCGCCACTACAAAATATAATCCAGGATGATGACTTTAATGATGTAGTTTACGGAGACGATGAGAAATGTAGCCTGTTAAACAAATATTTTAGTATCATTTCATCTTTGGATGGTGATAATGTCCAACTTCCCGATATAACAAACAAAACCGAAAATATCCTTCATAATATTAATATATCTGTGTATAAGATTGTAGATATCATCAAAATTTTAGATCCAAATAAAGCATCCGGACCGGATAAAATCAGCCATAGAATGTTAAAAATGTGTCCTGAAAAAATAGCAATTCCACTTCAAATAATAGTCAACAAATCACTTGAACAAATTAAATATCCAACCAGCTGGAAGATTGCAAATGTGATACCTATTTTTAAAAAAGGTGATAATTCAACCCCATCAAATTACAGGCCTATTTCTTTAATAAGTTGTGTTGGGAAAGTTATGGAACGTGTTATCTATAAGTATGTATTTAATCATCTGAATATGAATAAGCTAATATATGAATTTCAATCTGGTTTTCTCCCAAAATATTCAACAGTTCACCAATTGATAGAAATGTATAACTGTATCTTAAATTCACTCGAGAAAAAAGGAATTAATTGTTTTGTGTTTTGCGACTTTTCAAAAGCCTTTGATAAAGTTTGGCATAAGGGGCTTTTGCATAAAATGAAATCGTATGGGTTAAATGAAAACTTATTAACTTGGTTCAAAAGTTATCTTGTTGGCCGACAACAAAGGGTAGTGTTAAAAGACTCTTCATCATCACTTTGTGATATTTCAGCTGGTGTACCTCAAGGGTCCGTCCTTGGACCCCTACTATTTATTATTTATATTAATGATATTGCAGATACTCTTATATCGCTTGGTCGACTATTTGCAGATGACACTTCATTCAACTATTCTAGTCATGATGGATTGCAGATAAAATCTGTAATTGATCATGACTTGAAGGAGCTGGATGAATGGTCAAGGAAATAGTTAATGTCGTTCAATCCGGATAAAACGGAAATAATGCTATTTTCTAAAACAGATATTCCACATCTTAATTTTACATTAAATGGTAAAGATATTCCTATTACCAACTGCCACAAGCATTTAGGAGTTACGTTTAGCAATGATGCTAAGTGGAATATACATATTGAAAATATTGTTTCAAGTATATCTAAACATTTAAATGTTCTTCGGAAATTGAAGTATAGGTTGTGTCGAAAAAATTATACTTAGTATACATCAGGCCATTATTTGAATATTCCTGTGAAGTTTGGGATAATTGTGCGTTGGGAAATTCAAATAAACTTGAACAGCTACAGCTAGAAGCTGCAAGAATTGTTTCTGGATTGCCAAGTTTTACAAGTTTACGTTTAATTTATAAAGAATTTGGGTGGGAAGAACTAGCGGAGAGGCGAAAAAGGAGAAGACTACAAATGTTTTATGATATACAAAATGGCAATGCTCCGAGTAATCTGTGTAGTTTAATACCTCCAAAAATTCAAAGTACCACTATATATCCCTTGCGTGATGGAGAAAATTTTATTGTACCATATTGTAGACTTTTCGACAACTTATGACTCTTTTATCCCCGCAACTATTCGTCAGTGGAACCACTTAGAGCTAACACTAAGAAATGTGAATTCTGTTTCGTGTTTTAAAAATGAATTGCAAAAGCAAAACGACATTGTTCAAGTTCCTAGCTACTACTGTGTTGGCCCTCGAAAATTAAATATAATACTGACACAACTTAGATGTCAAGTTTCATTTCTCAATTATGATTTATATAAGGTAAACATTATATCTGACCCGTCATGTTTGTGTGGCTCAGTTCGCGAAGACTCATTCCATTTCTTCTTCAATTGTCCCAATTTTACAATAATACGAAATTCTTTGCTTGACAATCTTGCTTGGNTTGTAATATAGATCTTCAACTTTTAACTTGTGGTAACCCAGCACTAACAGATGCTCAGAACGAATATATATTCAAGCTCGTATACGAATATATTAAAAAGTCGAAGAGATTTCATGTTGTTTGAACACCATACACACCATTAAAGGTATAACAGAGTATCTTTAAACTGTCAAAATATTACAACAGTTTTCATGTTATTCTTCTTATCCAAAAAATGATATTGCTATATTTTATGTTAATTGTATAAGCATGCTTATTAATTATTGTAATAATTGTATATACGGGAGAGGACTTCATAAGTTTGTTTAACTTGTGCCTGATCCCTTTTGTTACTTATGAACAAATAAAATAAGTTTAAACTAATTCCTGAAATTTTTCGTAGGTATTTTGAATGTTAAGTGTTCAAATCTTGTGACAGTATATCGAATCTTTCGTAACTCAATTTCATTACAGGAACAATTCTCATGGATATTTCGTGTTTTGCGCTTTATCGACTTTTTAATTAACAAAATCATCGTTTCCCATACAAATTATTATCTTTTCGGCCCCCTGTATCCATTTTTTTGTCATTGCGTTTCACCGCGTAATTTTTTAGGAACAAACGACAAACTAAATGATTGTACTTGTATTTAAAAGCAATCAAAATACGACTGAATTTAGCCAGGGATATACAACATGTGTGAAAAAACATGTATAAATGTTATAAAAAGATCAAATCATATTTTTGGTTACCTCGATTACTCATTTGTTAAGGTTATGTTAAATTCAAGTTTAAACTATTTAGAGAGACAGTTTTCGTAAGTCTGCTGTTTTGTCATTTTCTTTTACTAATAATATCATTAATAATAAAACCTCTGCCCTTAGATGATTTTTTATTGTCATTTTTATCTTAATGACTTTTTACTTCGATCTTTCGAATCTTGATTTTGATTCGATCTTCACTGAAGAGACGTAAGCGTTATCGAAATTACAATCTGTCGAAACGAAATTTACAGAAATTTCGATACTTATTTTTTGTTACCTGAAGCTCCATTACGGGCAATTTAATTAACTAAACAAACATAATTACCTAGTCATTCATTCCCGGAGCGTAGAATTCATTGTTCAGTAATTGATTAAGATAAACCGATTAAAACGTCATCAATCTATAAACAAAACTAATAATGTTTACTTTAAATCAAAGCATTATAATATTTCACTTTCATTCCATCTCATTTTTAAAAGTTATTAATTAACAACTTGAATCCTGACTATTAATCGTTTACAAATGTACATACGATACTTCTTTTACCTGCAGAAACCGTGTAAAAATGAAATTTCGCATTGCAATTTTACATATATACTTTTTCCATTTGATATTTCTCAAAGCAAGTCATTTGGACTCTGTGTTTCAATATCAGGATGTATGCACTTTAACGGATAATGTTCTAAAAAATTACAGAAGACATCTATCGCCAGTTTGGAATCAAGAGTCAAAAATCGGACTGACATTATATTTAAAGATTTATTTTGTTTATGGTTATGAAGAGACGTCGGGAGTATTCAAGTGGTATGGATCCTTCCTACATGTGTGGTATGATGAACTTATAACTTGGAACGAAGATGAACATAATGGAGTTTATTTTTTGAAACTTCCAGTAACAGACGTTTGGATACCAAAAATTGTGATAGAAAACACAGCAAGCAAGCGTACCCTTTTAGATTTCAATACAGAAATTGATTACCATACTGCGCGTGTTCATTATTCTTCTAATGGATCAGCATCACTTGAAACTGCTGCAATTATGGAGACGTCGTGCGATGCTAACATGGATTACTTCCCCTTTGATGAACAACAATGTGCAGTTAAGTTATACCCAGAAATGGGCGAGGTATATTTTGAAACAATACCAGAAAATCAATATAAATATGCACTTACAAATTATATGGAAAGTTCCGAATGGAAAATAACAAATGTAACTACACATATAGACAACAGTGTTTACCCGACAGTAATCTATAAAATCAAAATGAAGCGGTCGCCTCTATTTACTTTCGTTACATTACTAGCGCCCATATATCTTGTTAGCTTTGTTAATATATTTACATTTCTTTTGCCCGTAGAATCTGGAGAAAGGGTTTCTTTCTCCGTAACGCTGTTCCTTACCTTTGTTGTGGTGATGACGGTGGTTGCGGAGTCACTTCCGGTTGACAGTAAGATGAGCAAGTTTGTATTTGTTTTGTTGCTGAAAATATTAACAAGTGCAATATCCATGGTAACCGTTATAATATCGGCTTCGGTTCATCACAAAAATGATCGTAAGAAACAGATGAACGAGGAAACGGAAGGAAAACTCGAAAAATGGAACCCGGAGAAGGCAGGCGACGATAATTTTTACAAGAAAAAATGGCAGAACATTGCACTTTTGATAGACAGAGCTTGTTTCATATTTCTTATTTGTGAATTTGTTATTGAAATAGTCGTGTTTGCTTTTCTCTTTCTCGGACGCTTTACGTAACACTTATCCCTATTTAATCTTGTTGACCTCAGAACTTGTTGAGCTCTTACTGTTTTATAATAAGAATATGTTAACACTATCATATTTTCAAACTATTTAATTTTTGTTATTTCCGAATATTAGTTCGATTATTTGTTTATTTTGCCCACATATCTGTTTTTTATACCCCGTTTTCTTGCATTGCACTGTAATTATTTATTTGTTGTAATTGTCTTATATGAGTCTTCTTTTCGGGCAAAAGATGCCAGCAGTTGTAAGAACACTTTGTCAGTTAATTGTGTTTGTTGACAACCCGCATACATGAACAAAAGAGAAGATACATGGATGTGGAGTTACTCGACATTACGCGATGAATTCCGCTGAATCCGGTACCAGGGGCCGTCTAAAACTTACTGTCAGGTATGAGCATAGCTCATTGATGAAGGCCCCATGGTGACATTGAAGAATTGGAGAACAACAATAAAAGCGTTGTTCGATCTCTTGATTAAATCATATATTTGTAGAGACTTTGTCTCATGTGCAATTACTTGATAACCCTCCATTGTTAATTGTACGATGTAAATTAAAAGTGTATGTACATGTAGTGGATTCCCTAAAAGGCTTTTTTGTTGTTTTTTTTAGTGCTGGTTCAAATATTAGGTTATTGCAGACTAATTGTTTTGTCAAATCTTTTTTTCTATAATTGTCTTATAAAACAAACTATGATAATCTGTGTGGTTTTATGTGCAATAAAATTTCAAAATTAAATTGTCCCTCTATCATTATTAGCAGGCAAGCCAAGTGACATTTCCTGTACAGTAAATGTACTAGGACTAATCTGACTAATTATTTATTGATATAATGTTATTCACATAAACTTGATGACATACAGATCAGAATTATTCGCCATTATCAATGTTTTAATATTGATATAATTAGAATATATTTTTTCTTTTTATTTATTTTTTTGTTTTTATACAACAAATCTTGTTATATCATTATATGGCCAAGTTGTAATTGTCACGTCACATTACTGATGCTTTGTACGAAACTAAACATGATTATCCGATCAAGTGCTATATGGCACTCGCGATTTGTGTGAGGCTTTAAAAATGAGTGTTTTATATTTAATGTAAAGTTTGTGAAACAATGGCAGTAGAATACCGAAGGAACAAAGGAGTGAAATTTACAAAAAGCGAAGTCCAAAGACAGGGCCAACACGAGAACATAGAAAACAATGACATTAGACACAAAAACAATGACGCTAGAACATAGAAAACAATGCCGTTAGACACAAAAACAATGACGCTAGACAGATACAAAGCACATAAACAGGATTTACAACATTCAAAACCAAAACAGAGGCACTCACAGTGTGAACTCCAGTGAAACTTAGAGTGACATCAGGGTAAGCATGTCCTGCTCTGTTAACAGCACCCGTCACACTGCAAGTAAGGTAAATATGTTTTTGAAGGATCTGTTAGGTATCTGATTGGTTAATGTCATTTTCAAACTCTTAGACATAACCAATAAAAATCCACGGTAAGTGTTACTTCTCTAACCCCAAACAGTAACATTATTAAATTTTGAAATGTTTTTGAAATAATCTTAGTATTCAAACATTAACAAATCTTAGTATTCAAACATTAACAAGGACAAATCGGTTCCACAAACATCACTATCAAAGACAAAACTAAATTGATATACGAGACAACACAAAAAACTCAAGCACTCACAATGTGAACTCTCTTAAAAGCTGAGAGCGACATCAGGTGGTCCGGAAGGGAAAGCATGACAATCGTATACTTTATATGTATCTGTTGTCTTAGTCCTTTTGACCCCCTTTCATCCCAATTTTCCATGAGTTATTCTGACCACATGTTTATTGTGTCAACATCTCCCTATCTTATAATGCCAAGTTTTCTTGCAGTTCGCTGGATATATGCCCAGTGGTTGTCTTGACACTTAAGACGTGGAGGCGGTTAAAAAGTCAACATTTCACTATATATCTAAGTAACTTTAACTTCATATTTCAAGATATTTACATGAAACTAAGAATATGCATTTGGAACATCAATATAAACATCATATCATATCTAAATTAGGTTTATTTCAAGATCATTATTATTAGAACACCCAATATATATGACAATTAAAAAATATCGATTTTTTACATAGATTATATAAATGAACTTTTATGTTTGTTCCATGAGTAAAACAATATGGATCGGTAGTGTTGTTCGATTCCGATAAAAACGAGGGGCTGTCTTGAAATTGCTATGAGACATGAACACAGCTCTTTGTTGACTTCCAGATAAAGATTAACAATAGAAGCGTTGTTCCATCGCGCGAATCAACCGTTTTTCTTATTTGTACAGATTTTGTATGATGAGTATTTACTCCATATTCTTTCATTATTTATTTGTACATTGACTTTATTTAACTTCATAGGAATTTTTATTCTATTCCCTCTTTGCAGAACTATACTGAAAATGTTATATATTCATAAAGATCTTTTCCTACAGAAAACTTTAAATGGCTGATTTAATTTGTTGCATAATTTTTGCCATTGTTGTTTTGTTTGTTCTTTTGACTGACGTTTGTCCGTTCTTTTCACTGACGGTTCGGTTCCCACTTACTTTAGACAATGTGCTTATTGTAGAAAACGGACTGGACCACATCC
>MJUU01064119.1:133288-149949 GCA_002080025.1 Modiolus philippinarum
CTAGCCCAGACTTTTAATTTCAGCTTCAGATATATAGACGATGTACTTTCTCTTCCCAAAATTTAAAGAATATTTACATCGTATCTACCCCAGTGAACTTGAAATTAAAGAGACAACCGATACACCCGATTCTGCTTCATACCTTGACCTTTTGTTGTACATTGACGAACATGGACGTCTGAAATCTAGATTATATGACTAACGTGATGATTTTGACTACCAATTGTGAACTTTCCCTTTCTCTGCAGCAATATACCTGCATCCCCAGCATATGGAGTATATATTTCACAATTAATTCGTTACTGTAGAGCGTGCAGTACATACAGTGACTTTGTGGAAAGAGCAAAAGCACTGTCACAAAAACTGCTGAGTCAGGGATATGTTCAGCCTTTGTTACTTTCGTCCCTTCAGAAATTCTATGGCCGTCACCACGACATCATAGATAGATATGAAATGTCAGTGTCACAAATAAAAACTGACATTTTCAGCTAGATTTGCGTCTTCCCTGATTTGACATTACCGGTTTCGGCTTTACCCTGAATTGACCCACTGACAGTGTGACGGGTGCTGTGCACAGAGCAGGACATGCTTACCCTTCCGGGGCACCTGATGTCACTCTTGTTTATTGAGAGTTCACACTGTTAGTGCTTTAGTTTTTTGTGTTGTATATGTAACGTTCGAGTGTTTTGTAGACATGTGGTGTCTTTGGTCTTCCGTCTTTTGGTGTTCTTGCTTTTGCCTTGTCTCTGGACTTTGATTTGTGTAATCTTGTGCTTTGTTCCTTCGGTATTCTACTGCCGTTGTTTTAACAAAAAACAATAAAGTTATTTATAGTTCGTACGCCTTCATTTTTAGTCATTAAGGTATTTCCCACTTTGGTGGAAAGACCTTCTTGTATTTCTTCTGATTATTATTATTAAGGTCTTTCCCACTTTGGTGGAAAGACCTTATTGTATTTCTTCTGATTATTATTTTTTTTAATATTTTTTTTTCTTTCAACATTTGCAAAAAAAGTCTTAAGAGATATCACTTTGATACTTTGTACCATTATTCAGAAATGGCTGGGCTTGACCAGACTGACCCTGTGAAGCCGATCTATTTTTAGTAACAGAGTTACATCACCAAACATGGTAAACCTTGTTAGCAGATGAACTCGGAAACCATAAAAGATATCTGATGAAGTGTAATTAGAAAAATGTTTGTTAGGTCATGACAAAGATTTGTTACATTTGGTCCGAAAATGTCCGATTGACCATTTTGGAGTTATGCCCCTTGCAAAATTTGATGCTTCTTTACAATGATTTTCTCCCGAACCGGAAGTGATAGAGACATGATACCTTTACCATTGTTCATGGTTCCCCAGGGGCTATTTGAAAAGGTCAAGGTCAAAGGTCATCAATGACCTTTATTTTGACCCTAGACTTGTTAGCGGATAAACTCGGAAATCGTAATAGATAGCTGATGATACGTAATGGAGAAAATGTGCGTCTTGTTGAGACCTGCAATTGTTACATGTGGTCCAAAATCATTGGACCAACCGTTTTGGACCTATGGACCAAAAACCGATTTTCGATGTATAAATTTGGGTTTTTTTCTGCCTATAGCTCAAATACAATTGAAGATACAAATAATATTCATACGAAAAATGTTCAGGTAGTCTTGACCTTAAAAATGACTTCAAGGTCAAATGTCAAGGTCACATTGAAAAAAATGTATTTCACTTAAAAGAGTCTATAAATATACATATTAAGCTTAAAATGTTGGTTTTCCCTATGAATCAATAATGAGAACTTTCTGACGCAACTTTGGGAAAGACCTATCAATTGTTCTTCGAACGATTGACGTACTAGTTATTATTATTATTATTATTTTTATTCTTTTTTTTTCTTCAAGCATTTGCCGAAAAGTCTTAAGAGATATCACTTTGATGCTTTTCAACAACACATACATATCTACTGCAAATGTGTTTATAACAAACCAGAGGTACCCTGGTGTTCTCAGACAATTAGACTCAAGATATATTAAATCTGTAAAAGATTTTCAAGAACATGTACATATTTACTGCACAGGATCCTACTAAACAAGATCTCTCAAGAGCCTGTATCGCTCACCTGACAAAGCCTGTTACAGACAGTCAAATAAGGGTCTTATTTTCAAATTATGTAGAGAAACCTTTGTGTTATAAGATCGTATATTAAAACTTTTTTTTCAAACTGACTGCCATATTTTTGATAAGGGACAGATCTACAGGACACAATTTGAAATAGAACTACCGTATTTGACCTAATAAGCGCCCATGGCGCTTAAAAAAAAGGGAAAGGGGGGGGCGCTTATTAGAATCATAAAATCACGTATCTGGAAGAACCAGTGAATTACATATCACACCAATCTATGGTATTCTGCTGGTTGCAATGTTGATATAGAAATAACTTAAGCATATTTAGTTTAAAATATTTTGTTTTCATGTAGAAAATATAAACAATTACAGAACTACACGGTCAAGTGAGTACACATCGTTTGTCAAATTGGGTTATTCCATTGTCATAACAGATAAATCAAAGTACAAATAAACAGGTGATAATGGACGATTCCATTTTTCTATCGATCAATAACAAAATACAATTGAATGGACGGTGCAGTTACTGGCCTGGCGATTCTACCATGTAGAAATCGTCATTTGCATCACTATCGGTGTTATTGTCCTCTGATGGTTCACTCCACTCATTCACAGCGTCAATTTCAAGTTCTAAGTTTTCGCGTAATTGCTGCTCTCCTGCAAGTTCACCTGGAGTAGGTTCGTCGTAGCCCTCAAATGGATCTTTCTCATCGTCACTAACGAATAAAAGATCGTCCTCTGATCCATCTAGAGCATTACATATTCCGGTCTTTAGAAAAGACTTTCGCACAACTTCTGGTGTAACAGTTGACCATGCCTCCTTAATCCATTTAAGAACATTTTCTGGAGGTTTCCTGTTTCCACTCTTTGTCAAATCAACTTTTCCATTAAACAACCAATCGTCATACAATTCGAGATAAACGTCTTTAAATGGCTTATTCCAGCTGACATCGCATGGCTGTAATTTACTAGTGCACCCTCCTGGAATAACGGCCATATCACTGTTGTACACTTTTGACACCTTTTCTTTGATAATCCCATACACGAAGACGACGAGCTGTGTTATTTCGCCTCCAAATTACTCTCAACCAATGTTCAATTACAGATTCATTAGCCCATGCAGCAGGTGTCATCAAAACGGTGGTCTGACACCCTTGAATAAAACAAGTGGCGGTAGTTTTGTCCCATCACCCATTGCAGCCAAACATACGGTTATCCTGGATTTTTCGTGACCGGTTGTCCCCATCGTTACAGTTTTTACCCCCTTTTCCTCTAACGTATAATCTCCCGGCATGTCGATCCAAACGGGAGTTTCATCCATATTTCCTATCAATCCTATTTCATAACCCTGTCTCTTCCTCATCCGAATGATAAACATGAGGAAGCCTTGCATGCGATCTCCTAATACGACTTCATTTTTCTGTGCTGTGTGAGTTTGACGTCTAAATGAAACATTGTTTCTTTTCATAAATCGTCGAAGCCAACAACAAGATCCTTTAAATGTTTGAGAATGTTTGAGAACCGTTTTGCATATTTTTTTATTAATTGTTGGGGTCGCAATGCTAGTAGTGTATAGTTTTCTTGTTCTTTATGTTTATTGTTTCCGTCTTTTTCATGTTATGTTCATTTGTGTTCTAACTGAATGGTCGTGTTTTGGATCTTTTAGAAATCTCTAATTTTCTTGGGTTTAGATTCAGTATCGTTAAAATGACTTGACAACAACTCCAAATTATTACGAAAATCAAGAGCAAATTATTTTGTTGTTCCTGAAAAGGAGAATAAAAACAGTATTTTACTAATTAATCATATTAAAATCTAAATTTCTAGACTTAAGACCAAGAGCTAAGATTCAGTCAAGTAAAGAACAAACTTGAATGACAATGAATGTCGCTGCTCAAATATTTTGTACATAGAGTTAACTGCTCTACCTCGAGGAACTTGGAAAAGATGCATATTATACAATTATGCCACTTCCACGAGATCAATATGGTGTTTACGGAGCAATTAAGTAAGTGAGAACCGAACCGTCAGTCAAATAAACGAACAGTCCATGGACAAAGGCAACACGGGAAACACTAAGAAACAAAGACACCACTTGAGTTCGGGACAAAAAAAATGAAGAAAGACATACAGATTAACAACACGTACCCAAAAAAACCATGGGTGAGATCGATGTACCGGAAGAGTAAGCATCTCCTGCTTCTTATAAAACACCCGCCGTGTTGAACATGTCAACTCCGGTAGTAAAGTCAAATCCGATAGAGGAAAAACAAACTTTAGTTGTAGAGGGAAAGATCTGTTGTCATCCGGGAAACAGATATCCCGTAACGATCCACAAGATCGTGATGTCGGCGGTAAAATGTCTGTCGTGATGACTGGTTTTTGGTAACGTACCCTTGATGAAGTAGTCTACTTGTAAGCAACTGGGCTCCATCAAGGAAGTCACTTTAACTACCACAAGCCCTTGAGTAGCAAATGAGTTGTGAGATGTAAACTTCATAGTCTGGTGCTTTTGGAATGTTGCCCCAAAGAAAAGGGAGGTTGACTATTGGAAAAGTGAAATCATCGCCTTTGTCATACAACCTAGTTTGTAATGTACATGTACCTCTGTTGTCAATTTCAAGATGAAGGTCAAGGAACGAGGCCGATGTGAAAGTATATGTAGTATCCTTAATTTCAAGCTCTTTTGGATAAATACAATGAAGAAAATCACCAAAGCGAGGGCTTTTTAGTGATAAAATATCATCTATATAACGGAAGCTGAAATTGAAGGATTGGGCCAGTTTTTTGTAATAAAGTAATATTGAACGAGGGTTTACCCGAGTTCAATATTATCTTTTGCGCTCCGTTTAACCCCATATTGATCTAGTATAGAAGTTCAATTATTATTTTGTTATATTTGATTGACATATCTTAATTCACTTATGACAAACAAAATGGGCGTAGTATATCTATTGTGGGTGTTAATGGGGTGTGGCTTGTAAACGTCAATCAAAGTAAGTGCGCAATGTAATGATTAATCACGATCATCTGTGCAATATGATGTTTTATTGAGTAGATGCATTTCTATACTATAAACATTTTTATAAAAGTACAAATATCATAATATACAATTATGGCACTTCCATGAGATTAAAATGGGGTATAACGGAGCAATAAAGTATTATTGAAGTAGGGTTTATATTTTATATATTTTATATTTGATTAACATATCTTAAGTCACTTATGACAAACACAAGGGGCGTGGTATATTTATTGTAGGTGTTAAAGGGATGTGGCCTGTAAACATCAATAAAAGTTAGTGTGCAATATGATTTTTTGATATTTATACCGTTTGTGATATATAGTCTCTAACATTGTTTCCAGTTTATTACGTTTATATCTCACATAGAGATAGATAAATTTTCCCATTTTAAAGTTCAAGGTTTACCCGAGAACTTTAAAATGTGAAAGTTCAACTATTGAGATGTGAGAAATTATCGTAATAAACCGGAAAACAATTTTAGAGATTTTTTCTTTAATTCCTACACAAATTATTTGACGTTAAGCGATCTCAGTAGTCTCCAGTCTCCAGTATGCCGCCATTTTGTTGCTATCATCGTTGCTAAGTGTATCATTGCGCCTTTCATTGAAAGGGGTATTAAGTGTAATATTTTTTTAATAAAAATGTCATATTATCAATAAATTGAGATATCCAAGTCATAAAAAGTCATAAAAATGCAATGATACAGGTGTTAATTTCATCAACATCCGGTTGCACTATTTCTAGAAACTGACACGAGACATTTACATGATTGGCCAATCAGCAAGTGAGATCAATTTCTAAACATGTTGATTATTAATTTCATCTAACATTATTTTGAAGTATTTATTTTGAACAAGAATTAAAGAAAATCCTATATATGCTGAAATTTTAAATGGTACTATAAGTGAGTTAGGAATTACTGAAGCAATTGAAGAATTTAAAAGCAACAAAGCTCTGGGTAATGAGAAAATTATTAATGAATACTTGAAAAATTCGCCATCAATTTTGATTTCAATATATTGTCAATTATTTAATATTGTCCGTATTTCAGGTATCATCCCACTAAATTGGATAAATGGTATAATTAAACCTATCTATAAAAATAAAGGCAGTCCTACTGACATGACCGACCGAGATAACTATAGGGCAATTACGCTTATTAGTTGTCTTGGAAAATTATTTACTGCCATTATTAAGAAGCGTTTGAATATTTTTGCGAATGCAGTATCACTTATTTCGGAAAATCAAGCTGGTTTCCGATAGTGATGTTCCACTGTTGATAATATTTTGTGTTGCATGCTCTTATCGAGTTATACTTCAATTTTGGCAAGAAATTATATTGTACTTTTGTTGATTTTCGAAAAGCATTCAATACAGTCTGGCGTTTAGGATTGTGGAGAAAACTACAAACCAATGAAATTAAGGGGAATTGTTTCGGGTTATTTATACATGTAAAATGTACCAAGGTATTAAGTCTTGTGTTCAATGTTAATATAGTGAGAACTCAAAAATTTTCCCATGCCTTACTGGTGTGCGAAAGGGGGAGATTAATCGCCCTTTCTTTTTTCCATTTTTCTAAATAATCTGGAAGATTATTTTAGTCATTTAGATGGACTTCCACTTGAAAAACTACAGGAGAAACTAGAAAAAGAGTTACATATTTTTTTTATAAATTGTTTGTCATTTTGTATGCTGACGATACTGCAATTTTGTCAGAAAGTAAGGAAGGTATGCAAAAAGCTCTCGATATATTCAAATCTTATTGTGAAATTTCGAAATTGCTGGTTAATGTTAACAAAACTAAAGTAATGATATTTTCTAAAAGAAAATGTAACCAGTATTTTAATTTTACTATACAAGGTGAAGTGCTTGAAATTATTGATATAGTTACTTGGGAGTAATTTTCAAAATGGAACATTTTTTTGACATAAAGAAGAGACTTATAGATTAAGCACAAAAGGCTTTATTTTGCATATATAAGCTGATACGTTATCAATCAATTCCCATTGATCTACAATTGCAATTGTTTGATTCTATGATTGAGCCTATTTAGTTATATGGATCTGAAGTATGGGGTTAAAAAAATATGAAAATTATTGAACTTTTGCAAGCGAATACTTGGAGTTAAAAATAATACTCCTTACTTCATGGTTTATGGTAAATTGGGCAGATTTCCTCTTGAAATTCGTGTTAAGTTGAGAATGATTTCATTTTGGTGTAAATTATTGCAAAACAATACGAAATTAAGCAGCACATTATATAGGTTGATGTTGTCTTTAAAAAATAAAAGAATGTGTAGTTTTAGATTGTTGGATTACATAGAATCAGTATTTAATAATACAGGTATGTTTTTCTTAGTCAGTTTGAATCTTTTGGCAAGACATAACTTGACCAAATTTTCCGTGACAAGTTTATACAAAAGTGGTTCCGTGATATCATTAATTCGTCTCGTGGACAGTTTTATTCCTCTTTCAAAAAAGAATTTCAGTTGGAAAATTTTTTAATTAGATTGCCCGAATCATCCTGAGTTTGGATCACAAAATTTGCAATTTGCGTATCCCTATTGAAATAGGTAGATGGAAAAATATTCCAAGAGAAAATCGTGTTTTTAATTTTTATAATGAACACATTGGTGATGAATATCATATATTGTTTGTTTGAAATGATGTTAATCTTGTTAGTCTTAGAAATAAATATTTCCCAACTTTTCATACAATCAATTCGATGAGTGCTTTGTCGTCAATGAAATATTGTTCTTTGGTCTCCGTGTTGGGCAACGGATGACAGTGTTTGACAGAGTTTAGAGTAATTCGTCATATATACTATGACCTTTCGATTACAATAAACAGCTGCGCCAAGTGGCATGATACGCCCGTCGTCACCCCATCAAAACTTTAAGTGATTAAAGAATGTGGTTCTTAATTTAGAATAAATCTAAAACTGCCCAATTAAGCATGATATCTCTTTAATAAATCAATCTGCAAAGGTTGAAGTGAGCTAATCTAACTATTAATCAGTTAGAGTGTGCTATGTATAAAGTTGCCTTAAATTTGAAAAATAAAGTCCCATAACTCTTGAAAGAAAAATCGAAATTTCACGAAAAAGTATACAGACCATGAAAACATCATATCCAATACCTGTACAGAGTTTGAAGTGAACTAGCCATAGGGTTGTCAAGTTAGAACACAACATGTGAAAAATTGCCTTAGAATTCATAAATAAAATTCCATAACTCTTGCAGGAAAAATCAAAATTTCACGAAAAAGTATACAGATCATGAGGCCATCATACCCGATAAATTTACAAAGTTTGAAGTGAATTGGTCAAAGAATTGTCAAGTTAGAGCGTGACATGTAAAAATGCCTTAAAATTTATAATTAAAGTCCACTAACTCCTACAAGAAAAATCGAATTTTCACGAAAATGTATACAGATTGTGAATCCATCATACCCAATACCTCTACAAAGTTTGAAGTGAATCGACCAAAGGGTTGTCGAGTTAGAGCGCGACATGTAAAAAATTGCCTAAAAATTGACGAATAAAGTCCCATAACTCCTACAAGAAAAATCGAATTTTCACGAAAAAGTATACAGATTGTGAGTCTATCATACTCAATACCTCTACAAAGTTTAAAGTGAATCGACCAAAGGGTTGTCGAGTTGGAGCGTGACATGTAAAAATTGCGTTAAAATTGACGAATAAAGTCCCATAACTCCTACAAGAAAAATTGAATTTTCCCGAAAAAGTATACAGATCGTGAGGCCATCATACCCAATACATCTGCAAAGTTTGAAGTGAATCGGCCAAATGGTTATCAAGTTAGAATGCGACATATGAAACGGACGTACAGACAGACGGACAGACGGGCGGACTGACAGATTGACGGACGGACAATCGGACATTTGTATACCATAATACGTCCGTCATTAGACGGGCGTATAAAAACAGGATTGTCCCTTTGTTGTTTATATTAATAATATTACAATCATAAGGTCTCTCAAATCAAGTATTTCGGACTCAGATTTGAAACGAGCATGGAAGGTTATATTTATCATATGTAAGAAAACTATTAAACATTCATGTTGGTATCAGCATTTTGTTAGGTTCCCATTGCTAATCCTGTAGTTTTGTAGCATCCTTGTTTATTTTTATGTAAATTTGTTATTGTCTTTGTCATGTTGTCTGAATTAAGGGTAATTCCGAATTGTCGGGATTTTTTATGCCCCCGGATCTTTAGATCGGGCTCATATTGTTTTTGCCTTGTCTGTCTGTCTGTCTGTATGTATGTATGTATGTCTGTATGTCCGCAACATAAACCTATCTTAAAACCTTTAAACAAGAAGCTGAACACAATTATGCAAATTTCACTAAGGTCAGGCCAAAGGTCAAGGTCACAAAGATCAAAAGGTTAAAATCTAGATTTCACTAAAGCCCATTAATTACAATTGATAGAGGCTTGATATTATATATGGTCATATGAAGCTGAACAGCATTTTGCAAATATTACTAAGGCCAGGTCAAAGGCCAAATTCACTGAGGTCAAAAGGTGAAAATACAGAATTCGCTATAGCTCATTAATTAAAATTGCTACAGGCTTGATATTCCATATGTGAATAGCTCTAATGAAGATTAGTACAAATCCTCAAATAAATTCAGTCAGGTCAAAGTTCCAGGTCACTGAGTGTAAATTTGAAAACTTACATTGCCTATATCTTTCCAATCAGATGTGATAGGACCTTCATATTTGGCCTGTATATTGGTAATATGAAGTTGAACAGTATTATTCAAATTTCACTTAGGTCAGTCAAGGTCACAAGGTCAAGGTCAAAAGGTCAAAATCTAGATTTTGCTGTTGCTCATTAATTATAATGGCGAGAAGCTTGATATTATATATGTGATCTTATAGAGCTTAGTACAAATCCACCAAAACAATTTCGATCAGGTCAAAAGTCAAGGTCACTGAGTGAAAATTTGAAAACTTTAACATTGCCTATCTTTACAACTAGATGTGATAGGACCTTCATATTTGGCCCGTTTATTAATCATATAAAGCTGGACACCATTATTAAAATTCCATTAAGGTCAAGGTCACAGAAGCCAAAAGGACAAAATCTAGATATTGCTTATAGCTCATTAATTACGATTGCAAGAGGTTTGATATGTGAATAGTTCAATGGAGCTTAGTACAAAATGTCTACTTAACGTTTATTTCTAGTTATTGTAATTTTAGCAAGTTTGTATTGTGAACATGGTTGCAACCGGTGGCATAGTGTTTCACAAACACATCTTGTTTAAATTTGTTTTAAATGTTCCCTTGAGCATTTGCTTCGATATTTGTTTGTGACTATTATTGAATCAATTTGCTGATCGAATATACTTGACATCCGAGTAGTCTCAAATCATGATATGCAATCATACAATTTACACGCCGGATTAATTTGTAAGTAAATCAGTGTAACATTTATAAAAGTAATAGAATACAAGTACTTTTAACATATATTTGGATTTAAGGCTAAAAAATATACAATGAATTTATTTTCATCTTATGAAAATGTCATGCAAAAGTACAAACTTTGATAAGATAATGATACTCAAAACAATAAAATAAGTATAAAGTAAGCTGAAAGTGTTACAATAAGAATTATGTATGAAACAACGAAAAAAAATTTGTCGAGAATTTTGGATACTTCTTTTCCAGTAATGGTTAATTCAGCTTGGTCCTTATCCTTCTGGATTTTGATGGATGAAGCATTGGACTCACACAAGTGAGCGAGACGGTTTATGCTCGGGTAGACATTCTTTATGTCATCTATATAATAGATATACACACTGATTATCAAACAAACAACAATACATGCACTTAAGAGCACGATGATGATTATTACCAACAGTAGAGCGCAAACTGGGTTTGATGTTGCTGGTACGGAATCCGACACTAATGTGAAAAATATTGTGTAAGATAGTAAAATTGTCATCCCTAACGATACACGTTCTCCTGACTCTATCGGAAGTAAAAATACTAACGGGTTCATTAATGAGAACATCAACGTTGGTAGGATAACGCTAACAATGTAGTATAAAGGGCGACGCTTTATTGAAAGTTCAAAGTCAAACGCTGAAGCTTGTGCATGTCCATATGCATATTGTCGCTGCATTGTAACTTCCCAATCTGGATGTGGAATGTAAAAAGTAAAATTAGCTTTTTCTGATGACGGAATTAATTTTACAACGTCTTTTGAGACACCCCACATCAAAAAGGTGTATCGACACTTCTGTGTATCAAAAGGGAACTTCAAAATATTAGTCGGACATTTCGATTTTAAAATGTCTCCCGGTGGCCAATGGACAAATCCAGTGTTTGTAATTGTTGCATAAAACTGACTCTCTGCACCGAAAGGCTTCAGAATGTCAACCGTGTTTTTAAGATACACACCCGGTAACCATATATCTTTTGTCGGAATCGTTATATTCAATTTTCCTCCGAATATTTTTGGATTCCACATTAACTTGGGATCGTTCCAAATGAATCCCATTGACATTGCCATTGAAATTGTCTCGTCAATTTCAGAAAACGAATTTATAACCATCGGAAAAACTCGAAGATATATATCCATACCTTTAGACTGGTTCCTAACAGGAAATACCTCTTTCTTGTATCCATGGGTAATGTGTCTGTACAGATTATAAGCGTCATCTAGAGTTTGACACGATGCATTGATACTAGTTATTACTGCTAAAATGTAAACTCGAATAACTGTTTAAAAATTTGAATACATTCTAGGCAAAACGGCTTCCCTTGTATGTATAAGTCACAAAAAACACATCAATCTGTTATTCATCAGAATTTGTGCAAGACTAAATAAATAACCATCATAAACCTACAAACTCAGATATGCAGCTGACATTAGATCAATTCCATTATTAGTAATTATAATTAAACAATGCCATGTTATTGCCTCTTTAAAAATTGTAACTCAAATCAATTTGTGAAAATGTAAATGAATTAATTTTCAATATTATGCCATTATTCATGGCGCCAGATATATAGTGACTTGAAAATTTAAAAGCATGGATGTAAATTGTTGTATATCAAACGAAAGAGTGCCAATAAAAAAAAGAAGAAATATACATTTGACAAAGATTTATGGTATTTTTCAAAAGGACAACTTACATTACCTTTCTATTGTTGTTATAATATAACTATTGACCCAAAGATGTAAATCTTCTTCAATTTTGTTACTTTTCGACACATAATTATAACCGGAAGTTACATTTGTTACGAAAATAAATGATGTTTTAAACAAAAACTTGATCAGCATAATCATTCGACGTCATATTTTGGTAGAAAGCTTGATCACATCTATGTTTTTTTTTAATTCTTGGTGTCATATGTTACAAGACTTACCCTATCTATAATAATAGTTCAAAACTGATGATTCCCTACAACACTTGATAGAGTAAAGCTTACAGACAATAGGTGTCAAAGGCATCGTCTGTCAAAACAAAGACGTTGCGCACGATATTGGTGTCGGCTAGCGTAATGTCAATTCTAGCAATAATTTCGACGTCGGAAGAAAATGACATTTACCCCGGCCAAATTGAGTATTAATTATAAATTTGTATCAAAATAGATCTGCTTTTTATTCATGATTTATTCTAGACTTTTATACATCGTTTATCAAAACTACTAACTCCAGTTGCGTATTCTTTAACTATAGTATGATACAATAGAATTTTTTTTTTTTTATTTTATAATTAGCGCCCTATAATCAGAGGTATATGTCTTTGCTATAATTTAGAAAATGATATATCTTTGAATTGGCTTTTCATATTTATAACTTTATAAGTTGTTTAAATTGGGAAATAGAAGTTGGAAGATATCGAAGTATACCAAATGATAAGAGAATTTGTAAATACTGCAGTTCAAATAAATTAATGATGAACTACATTTTGTGCTAAAGTGTACGAAGAATACGCTGCTAGAAATGACTTATTTTATCCAATAAATATCATGTATCCAGATTTTATATAAGATCAGCCACTCAATCCATTAAAACTAATTTTAAATCCAATTTCGACTTTTGTCAGCAGTAGCAGACTTTTTAAAGCTAAGAACAGACTTGTAAAAGTAAAGTCCATGTTGGCCAAAGTTGCTCAATATATCTGTATTTAGATATGTCATTTGTCGTTGTATTAACGATATGTTTGTATGTCATGTTTGTGCTCTGATTGTATTTGCTTGGCCCTTATGAGCGTAATTTGCAAATAAATTTTATTATTTAAAGTATACATGGTTAGGGGATTTCTGATCATATATTTCTATCTACATATCATCAAGACTACCCAGAATGTCTAGGGTATTGCAATACGGTCACTTGCTGAAACCTATACACTTAACAAATTTGATTTATACTCCATATTTACAAATATATCAAAAATGTCAAAATGTTAAATACTATCTGCTATATTTATAATAGACATTTAATCGCTATTTACTGATTATTTTGTATTTTGTATACCAGCAATAAAGATCGGAGCGTGAGTACTTATATGTCCTTGTTGTATGGTATTCATGTTACAGTGCCATGTGGTATTCAAAGTGAAAGACTTTTTCTATAATTATATTAAACTTGTTTTCTAGATATCAATAACTTCTCCTAAGAGTTTCGGATTTTATTCCAAGCAAAGACTTTTGTACAATATAAAGAGTTTCAAAATTTTCCCAGAAACACGCCGTAAAGAGCGAACGGCAAGTTTCACGTGAAAACGTTAAAATATCAACGTTGGACAATTCCGCTAGACCTCGTAAAACATATACAACTTTTTCTTAGGAAAATTTCATTCATTTTAATTTGAATCATTACAAAGTACATGAAATGAACTTACCTCCAATTATGAATAATAGGCATTAATCTTAAAACAGTTTTATGCAAAATACGTGTGAAAATATTGTTTGGAGGTTTGTTATAACAACTTTGACGGCAGTGTACAAATCTGCTAGACCTGCTGTTTTTTTTATATTGCTCTTCGCAGAAAAATAAAACATGTCTGATTTTTACGTTAACAATTCTTTAAATCGTGAACTTTTTTTACATTATAAAAATTATAATCTTATTTGCTATATAAATTGAGTAAGGAACAGGTATTTCCTTTACATCGAATTATGAATTCGTTATTTTTCCGGTCTTACGACGAAATGAACACTTTCCTTTTTCAAACTTTTTTCCGTTTCAAAGATACGTCTTTGATACTATGATGTCACAAAGCTGTGATTCGTGGGATTTGCTTGCAAAATTTCTCGGAGATCCATCGAACAAAATTGAAAACACAATTATTTTTTTATGTTAGAAATAGTTTTCAATGTTACGTCTTACGCTTAAAAAAATCAAGTTTTATTAAACAATAAGACAACTAAATTTTCTCACTCGTCTTAACTCGGCCGATTCCGTACCTCCATCTTCATGAAGGGTACCGGAATCAGCCGAGGATGGCCGCATGAAAATTTTCTTTAATTTGGTCGCAGTTGGATTTTTCCCGATATACATACTATATGAACATACAGAAGGTAATTTATGCTCATATTAAGGTAAATAGACACTGTTGCTTTGCGCAATTCAATGGCGCATTAGAAAAATAAAGAGTCGGATACGGGGTAGATTTGATTTTCGGGCCGGAACAGTAATTTGACGGCTTTTTCTTTGTGACGTCATAATTGAATGACAGATGTAAAACGTCATATTTCGTTTTCTTTTCCGCGAATTAACTCCCTTTTCCCGTAAATTATGTTTAATCCGGAAACTTTGTAAAATATCTCTGTTAAAAGCATGGTGGCATATACATTTTTTTCACTGTTAGCAATACGTTACATCATTAACTATCTGTTCACACAAATACATCAAATTCTCAAGGATAAAAAGCTCATACTTTTGAGGTACAAATTGCCTTTCCATATTTTCCCTGTGTATTCTATGTAAATTTAGGTGAAAAATGGCTACAAAAGAGCAAACTTTGATCTAAATTCTAGAAAAAGCAAGCATAGTGACCCATACTTTTTATTACAGAAGAAGGGTAAGTAGGATTTGTTCTTCAATTACGCCGACTTCCGAAAAATCTCATGGACTTGAATATTATTGTCTACATGGACCTTAAATAAAATCATACTTGAATAAAAATTTATTTCTGAAGGAAAGCGAAAAATAGGGGCAAAATGATTTAAACTGTCGCAATATCGTTCGCAACGTCAAAACATTATCTAACGGGAAAACAATAGATAAAGAATTTAAAATTGCAGAAAATCTTGCAGTGAATATTCAGAAAATTATATCAGTGATAATTAGTCTTAATTAACATTCTCCAAGATGTTGTTGATATCTAGAATTCCGTGAAACCTATTTTAATTGACTTAAGGAAATGGCAAAAAGAAATATATAGGTCCATGTGATAATAGCGGAGATACAAGACATTAAAAATTTGGCGGGAAATGGATTTCTCTAGGTTTTTCCTAAGTTTAACATCAGATCTATTTTTTATCTAAAAGCAAGTAAGCTATATCAAGGATTCTATGAAAACTTGTCAGGTGTCAATTTGACCTATAGAAGAAATTCATGAAATGGAAAGTGGGGGTTAGTGTCCCCTTTTTTTGAAAGCCATTGAAATGGGGAAAATCAGAGGAGTTCCGAAATTCAGTTGTTTAAAGGGTAAAGGTAAAATGTCAAGGTAAGTTTTATTTAACGTTGGTGAACACAACTTAACAATTAACATAAGCTCTAAACGAGCTTTATAACCGACGAGATTTTTCTACCTGTTGGCACTGATGCCCTTCTCGCACGGTCGCCAGGTTTTGTGAGGGAGGAAAGCCCGATATTCCATTGTGGAAAATATCCACTGATTGATAGAAGGAAAGAATCTCATTAAATTTTGACAATTTACTCATAGTCTTCAACATATGTCATCTCTGCAAGGAGAACACACTGCATATATTGGACAGAACACGAATAGACTATATCCACAGAACACGAATAGACTTTATCCACAGAACACGAATAGACTATATCCGCAGAACACAAATATACCTTATGCACAGAACACCAAAAAACTATATCAGAATTTCTGTTTGTCAAGTCTTCGTCACAAGCGCACCTAACTACGGTCTGAAATGTCGTGACGTTTTGGTCGTTGTTACGTTACATTTTCTATACCGTGACGTATGGAAATGTTAAAATAGTAAATCTTAATACCAAAACTCGCATATATATGGTCCACTGAACTATCTGATGTTCCTAGTCGATGCCTTGTGTAACTCGTTAAGAGTCACTATAAGTACAAAATCTTACAGTCTTACAGATAGAAAGGATAGTGGCATCATAAAAATTATGCGAAGCCTTGAAACGAAAATTTGTCAGATAAAAGACATAATGATGAAACATTGGATAAATTAGAAATTGCTGATAACCATGAGATAGGTACAGGTCTATGTCAGAGTAGATCCGGTCGGTTGACAATGGTTTGTGGTCAGGCTTT